>JAWZYV010017753.1:0-31334 GCA_038373885.1 Cheiracanthium punctorium
ATTTTGGCAAAAGTATAGGGAGTTAAGTTATAATTGCTGTGTACTGTTAGAAGATTACAGGTCAGAAAGTCACTAATAGTTGAATGAAATAGCCAACAAACATTTTATTTTCAAAATTAACGTTTTATAGTGGAATGAGCTTTTAAAGTCGAGAGGTAATTCCTCCCTATAATTAAATTTTGTTTGATTCCCTGTAGATATTTTAGCACCGTATTATCCCGAATATAACGCGATATTTTTTGACAGATCATTTCCCGTTTAAACCCTGACTCACGCTCTATTCGAAGTAAATATAGGATTTTTCTAATTATCTTGATAAAAAAATTTACGGTCGCGTTATATTCGGGCTAATACGGTATGTTGCAGAATACTCTGCTAATTTCTGGGGTTCGTCGTTCTAAAGCCCAGTAGGTGTAGAAAGTTTTAGTAAAGAGTCCACTTGTGTCAGAATGGAACACTAACTTTATTACTTCTAGAACTTCGTCGAACAATCAGCTGTACAAAATTCACAAGCTCAATCAGAAAGTATAATGTGGTGTAACAATCCGCTTAATACAGAAGCTTTCAGAAATGCTGTATTTCTCACACAAAATAAAACACTTCCACAGGCAAAAATTCAGTGGAAAAAAATATGCGAGGAATTTCGTTAACAGTTCCTCAAGACTTAGCAATGAAGAATTTACACACAGCACTTTAAAACAAGCCTTCAAAAAGCAAGCGAAAACACCGCTTATATAGCGTCAATACAAAGCCTTAAACTTTCACGGACATCTGCTCTCTGATCAAGCAGAAACACGACTGAGACTGAATTGGGCAACCTGCTTTTATAGGTTACGACGAACACCGTAGAAGGTTCCAGAGAGAACCATCCGTGGAATGTACTAAAACAGACTCGATTATGATTGCGTAATAGAAGAGTAATATTAGGCTATTATGCATGTTAATGCAAAAAAAAACTAACAACAAGCCCCATTCGGGACAGTTGAGCAGACAAGTCCCATTGGGAAAGACGTGCCAAATAACCAAAATGTCGCCAAGTTTGGCGACTTTTGGCGATATTTCGAAAAATTTGGCGCCTTAAAATAAGTCCACAAAATTGAAGTTACCGAAGGCCTAGGACCAATATTTCACGATATTTCTAGAAAATGCTGTACAAACTAATAAGAAAACCCAAAACACCGTATCTCGCGTGCTAGTTGACAGATTTTGGTACAACAAAAAGCAAAATTTAACTATTTGATGCGTAGAATACGAATTTTAAACCCTAGAACAGCGGGTTGCCCCAAAAATTCGAGACAGCACTCTACTACTATGGCACCAGAAAAATTTGCACTATTTTCACAAAATCCAAAAAAGCAAAAATACATTTTTTTTTTTAATCGACGAAATGTTTCAAGTCGAAGAGATAACGCTTTAAAGTGATTTCTCCCTAAAAAAAGCAATTTTTGCAATGTTTTAAAATTTATTTTTAAAAAATCCGGCATTTATTGTTTCAGTCTGCTGATCATGTTAATGAATTTCATTCTATTTTCTTAGGCCGTTTTCGTAGGATGTGAGAACAAACACTGATACGATTTTCACAAAATCTTAAAATAAAATCTATGGAATATTTAAATCTATGAAATATTTAAATTTTTACAAAATCCAAGTCTATAATGGAAAAAAAAAGAAAAATTGAATTACCTTGACGCCTTTAGTTTAAGTGACGATGATTCTAATTTTTTTTTTTTTTTTTTCATTCGCTTCAGTGTTTTATACGTGATGGACAAAGAAACAATTACCCAGGTTAAAATAAATAAAAACTTTGTATAAAAAGCACACATAAAATGATACTTATACAAAGAATCTTTCTATAAGATTTCTGTACTCCAGAACCAGATGAACGTAAGTCCTTATATTACAATTTTCAGGTTAAGGCGTTGATTCTAAACGAAACACCTATGAATGGGTTAAGTACATGCAAATTTAATAATGTAAATAATTTTTTGCTGATTGATTCAATTGTTAGCTCTGCAACCACACCTAGAGTCCATTTCTTTTGGTTTGGTGCCCTCCTGTAAAGTTAGTGTAGTGTGACTTACGTTAGTCTGGTTCTGAGGCACAGATTTTATGTGTGTTTTTTATACAAAGTTTTTATTTATTGTATCGTTTAACACCAGTATTTTGAGTGTTTTTCCTGTAATTACACAGTTTGCATTAATTTTCAAAAAATGGCAAGATCTAATCAAACTTAAAAAAAAAAAAAATTCAACCCCTATAGTTTAAGTTGAGCGACCACCAAAAATAAATAAATAAATAAATAAAATAAAAGGGAGGGGGGGGGGGTCGCTGGCAGAATGACAAAACGACAGACAAAATTTTTTTTTACGGTTGTGCTGGGTACCCAGGTGCTTGAAAGGGATGGAAATCGCAACATTTTTGAGCTGCAAGTAGTGTACAAACAAAAAGTTTAATTTTATTTATTTAGATTTTATTACTGTTGTATATTAATTCTGTTTTTTTTATTTTAAATCTTTTTTTTTTTTACAAACTAAGCACATTAATCATTATTATTGTTATGCTAACAGATGTCAGTGAAACATATAGTTAAAGTTTAAAAATAAAATTTAAAATATAATCTATAATGTAGTGATTCGTTTCTGAACTTTAAGTAAATTTTATTGCAATAAAGTGTGGCACTTTCGGGGGGGTCTATTAAAAACATTGAAAAAGAAATTCTGTAACAAGTGCGAGTTTTGAGTACAGTGAACCCTTTCCCTTAAAATGTTAGTTAACAACACGCATCGATAGAAAACTTTCTCTGAAATGCGGAAGTCGCCATTGAAAGACACTTCTCGTCCAAGAGTGCTACACCCCTCCCCCCTCCTTACCCTCTATAATTTTACATTTTCTTTCTGTTTGTTAAAGAGAAGAAAAACGACACGGCCAAGATACATCTTGGAGGAACAACGGTATCACGAGACACGTCACGTGATGGGTCCTCCTCTGACGTCAGTGATCGTCTTTTCTCCGGCGAAAAACAAACGGATCGATATTTCGGAGATAAACGGAACCTCTTCCCCACGTGGTATTGTGGCGTTCAATGACAGAGAGCACGGGCAAAACGAGTCGAGTCTCAAATTCTCACTTTCAGAGGGGAGTCGGCAGGGTCCAAGGCAATCTATAGCTTTGTACACCGACACTTCCTCCTAGATATAGAAAGCCTGACAACTGAAACTTTGCCGTCATCACTAGACCTACGAAAATGATATCATCACAACTTTATTGTCACAAAGTAAAGCTATTTAAAATTTCGCCGTGAATTTAATCACGCATAAAAACGTTTAATGATTTGAGACAGAAAAATTAATTTTACGACAAATGGCAATTTTTTGCCATTACTAAATATGAAATATGACAAGGGAAAAAGACCATTATGAATTACTTTGTGTCAGAAGAGTATTTTAACCCCTTAACTGCCGCAGGCGTATATATACGCTTTGTGTAATCGATGCTTTAAGTGGCCCGGGGTATATATATAAGCCGTTCTCAAATAATTTCCTCAGTATTTTGTTGTTTGTAATATAAACACTCTCAATTTTTGACATGCGATAGGTTCAATTTGAACAGAGGTTTGCAAAATGTACACTCATTTCTTTGAATCGGGGAGGGGGGTTTCTAGAGGTGGCAGTTAAGGGGTTAATATTTATCTTTAACTTATGATACTTTTAAATATTTCTAGTATTCACCAGAAATTTTAAATAGTTTTATTTTGTGAAAATAAAACTGCGATTACGTCATCTTCGTAAGCCTAGTGATGACGTCAAAGTAAAAGGTGTTGCTTACACCCAGTATTTTCTGGTACCCCTTTATACAGCCCGACCATTTTAACGCGAATATTTACTAGGAGCCTATATATGAGTTCGAATGTCATGACCGACACTTTTTTATATATTTCTTTTATACAACTTTCAAGCATCTACTGGGTTCATTTTCTGTAAAATAATGTAATTTTCTCATTTGACAGTCTGACAAGCAAAGAAAGTAGCATTACTTCTGGAATCCCGTTTGCGTGCATATCAGTAAATAAGCAATGATCCTTCATTTATCTTTTGAGTATTGTATGTTTTTGAGTATGCATATGTTTTGAATTCCCACAGATTCTGTAGACCAGTAAAATTACTAACTTGACCTAGATTCTTATCATTCGATCTATCAAAAAAAGAAAGAAAAAATTCCGATGTATGAATTCCTAGCGGCCTGTTCGCTCAACCAAGCGAAAAGAAATTTCGGATATTGTAATTTGAATACATGCACCCAAGATTATGGTTATTCAAAACAACAGGGTTCTCACTGTATGGTTACAATGAAAAAATGTTGAAATTTTCTAATAGCAACAATTCCTTTACTGCTGCGAAAACTGATTAATGTATTGAAAGTTCATAAATAGCGTTGGAATGATACAAATCCTGACAAGACTTATATTCATATATTGAAATACTTTCTAATAATTACTCTGTGCATGTAACAATAATTATAAAACTGAAATATACGAAACAGTTATATTCTAGATTAAAATTTCAAAGAAATGCAGATAAATGGATTTATTGACTATAAATTGTACGTGTAAACTAAGACCAAAAACTCACGTCATGAGTGTAATAAAATTCGTTCCCGATAACCCAATTTCAGTTACAGATTTCACTTCACAGTAATGCGGAGTTCTCCATAAAATGCAACACAAAAGATTTCCTTATCGGTTCAGATAAGGTTAAATTACACTAATCATTATCTAATCAATCCTGTCAAACATCAATTTATGAATCAATATCTTGCCTACTAAAAGCAAAAGGTCATTAATAGTCCCAATAATTAAAACTACTCTGCTGGGGAATCATTCAATGCAGCGCAATTTCTCTTTACTCCGCTTTCGATTTTGAAGCGACACGACGGGGGAACAATGCGCGTTCTTCGTACCCTCATCGGCTCTGGCTGTTGCAATTCTAGAAAAGAACTTTGCCTGTAGAACAGGTTTCTCTGCCCTGCAGGAGGAACGTTTAGTCATACGGTGATACGAGATGCTGCCAAACGGTGGCGCATTCAAGATTTTAGTTGAGCTTGAGGCGCAAAACCCTTTCCCAATGCTGAAAAAAGGGCAGCCGTTGCCATCGCTCGACTTAACTACCAGCAAGAATGGGGACGATCGAAACGTTCATCGCCTGCCACAGATCTAGAGCCCCTTTTTTGACGCAGCTGGCTGTGCGGCACAGCCAGCTGTTGTCAAAAAAGGGTCTCTAGATCTCTTTTCGAAACCGGCCGCCTTGTGAAACTGTGAAAAAGTCCAAAAGATCTTGCATTTTTGTGTATCAGTAATGTTATTTTGTAATCTAGCTACTGGGTGACATATGCTTCCTCCATTTGACGTCATTGAACTGTTCATTTGGATTTTTGCATATGCGTTATTGTTACTGCACTAATATTTACATCTAGCTATTGACGTTCGCATCGTGGAAACATCGATTTTGGTACCGCATACGTTAGCGTATTATATATTTAGAAGATACAGAGTGGAAGACCTAAAATCTGTTGGTCTCAGGACTCTCAGATCGGTTCGAGGCGAAACGAGTCCTGATTAGTCTGTCCGCTAAACGGTTTGTGTGTGAAAATGGGAGAAATGACGAGTTAATGTACTGATGGGCTCTGGAGCGCATTATTCATGAGCTCCGCTGGGTTTTGCCTAATATGTAAAAGTAAAATGTAAATATTTAGCATAAATTTTGAGCACTCACGTTCACGATCTAAACCTACATCAAATTACTTTACTATTACGAAAATTATTCCTATTCAAAATTAGTAGGATTTAGCCAATTCTCGCCAAATATAGCAGATATTGTCAAGGTAGGTTCAGTTTTGGAAACATATTTTTCGAAGCCAAACTTGTCGTTAAATCTCCAAAATTGGCCAACCGTGGGGACTTTGGATATTAAGACCAACGCCGTTACTGGCAACTCTTTAAGCAATGGTTTGAAAGCACGGTTTTTTCCCCCGATTTTCGGAATGACAATATCATCAGAACGTGACCAAATTAATATGGCATCATACCTGAGCTGGCCCCTTTCCAATGATTTGAATCCTTTTTTTATGAATCCTTTTTTTAAATCGGTCCATACAGTAAAAAATTGTCCTTGTACATACATATATATATATGCGTTGAACATAGTACCTCCTCTTTTTTTGAAGTCGGTAAAAAAAAAAGAAAAGACTACATGGAAGAGATAAGTACCTAGTTCATATTTCTCAGCAGCGCAAGATACATTCTTAAAAGGGGTAGACGTAAAGTCGTAAAAAATTCGATACGTCGGCCATCTTCTTTTCCTGCATATTTTATGCAGTCCGGTCACGCAATTCCGAGGGACACACGTAGGGTACGGGTTCTTCATGAGGGACGGTCAGCAGAAGACGTAGCTGAAGGGTCCTCCACCTATATATTCATCACAATGATGAGTCGAAAATAAACTGACACGGTCGTTAGGTGCAAACGTTTCAGAATGTCTTAATCGTCGTCTTCCCGGGGCCTTTTCTTTCATATGAAAAAGGGCGGCCAAAATCTACTCACTCCGTTTATTTTACAGACTGTGCGATGTTTCTGTGCTGCATTACTCTAAACCTGAATTATATTTCTGAAATTTTATCACAGTATCATGCCTAATTTATTTCGGTAGATTTCAGTAATTGTTTATTAACCCTTTCAGGCGCAACCCTTTCCCAATGCTGAAAAAAGGGCAGCCGTTGCCATCGCTCGACTTAACTACCAGCAAGATGGCGGACGATCGAAACGTTCATCGCGTGCCACAGACCCCTTTTTGACGACAGCTGGCTGTGAGGCACTGCCAGCTGTCGTAAAAAAAGGGGTCTCTAGATCTGTGGCACGCGATGAACGTTTCGATCGTCCGCCCTCTTGCTGGTAGTTAAGTCGAGCGATGGCAACGGCTGCCCTTTTTTCAGCATTGGGCAATTTATCCACTTGTTCTCGCATTCTTCCATATTTCAGCAGATGTCAG
Organism: Cheiracanthium punctorium; assembly: GCA_038373885.1. NCBI lineage: Eukaryota > Metazoa > Arthropoda > Arachnida > Araneae > Cheiracanthiidae > Cheiracanthium > Cheiracanthium punctorium. The sequence continues at coordinate 7,041 of JAWZYV010017753.1, forward strand.
TGCTGTTAAAAAGAATCGTGACCATTTTTTTTACGGGAAATGACGTGATAAAAGGTAAAGGATTCTCGTGGAGCTATGTCACCCGCAACTATTTTCATAGAAATCAAATCTATTCTTCGTGACTGGCAACAGTCAAAACGTCAGAGTTGCGTGTTCCCAGAGCGGGAACACTGCGCGTTAAAGGGTTAACGCACAATTATATTTCTCCGTACACTGATGTGCATCATTTGAAACTTCGATTTGCTCTCAATGCTTGAAAACTTACTTCTTGCGAAGTACAGTTTTTTTCTGCATTACAGGGTGTCCATCACTGCCAGGAGACAAAAACAGTAGCATTAGTAGCATTCCATACGTAAAAAAGTTTCCAAAACAGAATGCTTTTCTTAATTCTAGTGGCCAAAACAGTACAGCACTTTCTGCATAGTTCAGAAATATATTATGGACGAAATAATCAAATTGATTTTTTCTTTTACTTGCACATTATATTGTTTGTTTTCCAAATATAAAATCACACTTTAAAAAAAAAGAGCAAGATTAAATAGTTTTAGCAGCGAAATAAAGTATCCTTTTCAGTCGGCGTCGAGTACCAATTTCACTGTACTAGGGGCCAAGGCCCCTTAGTTTCGCTACACTCGTTTTTTTGTATGAGGCATTCGGCCCCTAATAAGGCTTATTCGTAAAAAAGACATAATTTCCACAGAAAAAACCCAAAGACTGGATCAGATAGAATGTTACCGAGCAACACATTGCTCGGTTCTTACATGCTCCTTGGAACATACAAATTTAAACTTCACGCTATTTTTAATTCTGAAAAACCTATGGAACACGTTGCGTATTTGTCATCCATGGCGGTTTTTTATAATTTGGCGACTTACGTATACGTACAGTTAAAAATTATTTCAAAGACTAGGAGCCAAGGCCCCTAGATACGCTACGCTCGCTTTTCGTATGAGGCATTCGGCCCCTAATAAGGCTTATTCGTAAAAAAGGCATAATTTCAACAAACAAAACCCAAAGGTTGGATCAGATAGAACGTTACCAAGCTACCCATTGCTTGATTCGTGCACGTTTCTTCGAACATAAAAATTTAAACTTCGCACTATTTTTAATTATGTGAAACCCATGGAAACCTTGCGTATTAGCCAATCATGAAGATTTTTCATAATTTGGCGACTTGCGTATATGTATAGTTAATAATTAGTTCGAAGAAAACAGTATCATATATGTTTTCCTTGATAAAAACTACGGAACAGCTAGTATAGCTTGCCACCAATGGCGACTTTTCAGTATTTGGTGATTTACACATGCTCACAACCTACAATTATGCTCATGTAAGGCTCCCGGAAAACCGTTATCCATATCTTCATATACATAATCCTTTGCAGATTGGCGTACTAAGCACCACGAGTTATATCATCTCGCCGCACTGGGAAATATCCAAAGTGTACTGTAACTGCTATAATGACATAGTTAACGCCACCAAATATTTCTACTGGTAGCAAATACTCCAGCTGGACCAAACCGGCTATAAAATAATCTGCATTTTAATTATTTTTCATTTTCAAGATACTGGGTTCTAACATTTTGGAACTCGCGGTTTAGATTCACCCTGCTTGGAAAGATACATAATGCCAAGATGGCGCTTTTAAAATCAGTTATTCTGTTTTGGAAAAGCGAATAATTCCTAATTTTAAACACCTGTTGTCCAAGTAAACTTACTATTTGAAAATTGTGAACTTTGTGTAACACACTTTGAGTTATTTATTGCATATAATTTTTAATTTGGCACAAAATGGGTGTCATTCTACTTCATGTTTGTCAATTTAACGCGATTCTACATACTTGGAATTGCTTTGTTGCAATTCCAACGACTTTTGATTAGTTTGAATGATTTTATGCCCAAATCTGGTAACCATTATGTTTTATTTTTCAGTTTTTTTATTAATTTCTTCTAAAATAATTCTATTTTCGAAATTTAAATGAGCTTATCAGGTTCCTCAGAATTTTCAGAATCCGTGGACACCTTAGTCGAAACTCAAATCCCCACGGTTTAGGAGGAGATAGACAAACAAGCTCTTGACAGCGGCGGCGGCGGTGACAGCGGACGTAACTTTTTTTAGAATAGGGAGAAAACAGTGTTTCATATGTTTTCTTAGATGAAAACTACGGAAGAGCTAGGACATATTACCACCAATGACGAGTTTTCATTATTTGGCGATTTACATATGCGCATAGCCGATAATCATTGCTCATATAAGGTTGCCGTGAAAACAGTTATGTTATCCATACATTCTTATACATAATCCTTTGCAGACTGTCTTATTCAGCACAGCGAAATATATCATACCGTCGCGGTGGCAAATATCCAATCTGTACTATAGTGCTATAATGGCATAGTTAACGCTCTCAAATATTGTTACTGGTAGCAAAGCCTGAAGCTGCACCGAACCGGCTTTAAAATAATCTGCATTTTAAATATTTTTCATTTTCAAGTTACTGGATTCTAACATTTTGGAACTCGTGATTTAGATTCACCCTGCTTGGAAAGATACCATTTTGCCAGATCGTACCTAATGCCAAGATGGCGCTTTTAAAATCAGTTATTCTGTTTTGGAAAAACGAATAATCGCTAATTCTAAACTCCTGTTGTCTAAACGAACTTACTATTTGAAAATTGTGTAATACACTTTGAGTTATTTCTTTCATATACTTTTTAATTTGGCGTAAAATGGGTGCAATTCTACTTCATGTTTGTCAATTTCACGCGATTCTACATACTTGGAATGCTTTGTTGCAAAGGAATGAATGATTTTATGCCAAATCTGGCAACCATTGTGTTTATTTTTTCAGTTTTTTAATAATATCTTTGAAAATAATTCGATTTTCGAAATTTAAGTCAGCTTATCAGGTTCCTCGGAATTTTCCGAATCTGTGGACACCTTAGTCGAAACTCAAATCCCCACAGTTTAGGAGGAGATAGCCGAACAAGCTCACGACAGCGGACATTACTTTTTTTTAGAATAGAGAGATACCATCACTTTTACAGTAAACTTTACGTGTGCTATGCGTCTGCTTAACAATTGAGACTTTTTTGACTTGTACGTTGAAAATTAAGAGAGTGTTTTACACTGTTGCGGTTTTTTAAATGCTTTCTATTTATAGCACAGTCGCTTGAATAATTTGAGCATTCGAATATTTATAATCATTTTCACATTAAAATTTTTTTTTTCCCATCTGTATGAATGACAAAATTTGTGGTCTTCTTCTGGCTTTTACTTTCAGTAATTATCTTATAATTTGAAAAAAAAAAAATGTTGACTGTAGCTTTTAAAGCTGTATTTTTTAAAAACACAATAATTTATTCTTAAGGGCTTCACCTTGACTTTATCTTCTTTCGAATGTATCTCACTTCTTTTACTTTTGTCATTTCTGTAAACGATTGCACAACTTCCTACAAATGTATAAAAATTAACCCCCCCTCTACTACGAGATTGAACATTTGTCTTGAACAGAAGATTAATCTTTCTGTTCTCTTCGATAAGTAATTTTGAGTTTACATAATTGGCTTTAAAATGTTTAGTCAGGTTAAAATGCGTTTAATATTTTTTCTTTATTAAATTGTTGGCTGTTTCTTCGATTATGGCGATACTGTATATAAAAATTTACAACTTTAACTGAATTATTTCTACTTTCAGCTAACTCGAAGTTATTATTTCTTTTCGATGGCTTTAAAGCTTTTACATGCACTGTTATGTTTGGCAACCGGTATTTGTTTGTTTGGAACTGTTTCGATTGAAAAAATCACTGCACGGAATTACAGAGATTCTGCTTTACTAAACACTGATGCCGATAGAGAACTCGCAGATCAATAGCAGCCAAAATATTTGCACGCAGTCACGAGCAGCAAGCTAGTATTTGATCACGCTGGCAACAAACCCCAAACTGAAGGTAGAGGCCGTCTTCAAAATCAATGTAGCTCCCGATACACTGCAATCGGAAACAAGAAGACAGCGAATCGGCTTTTGCTTAACACAGCTGTAATATAGAAACATGTATGGATAGCTGACAGAGCACTGAAGCCCACTGCGAAGTTTTTCTAAAGTGTATTGATCTCGAAAATGGAAAATAAGTAACCAGCTATACTACCTGTTCTTAGCACGAAATGGAGATTATTAACCATTAGTAGGGATCGACCGATACCACATTTTCGCCGATGACCGATACCGGTACTTTACCTATAAATTTATTTTCAGAAATAGCCGATACCGATAGATTTAAGTTATGGTATCGGCCGATACCGATACTTAACCGATACCGATACTTTACATAATTTAATGTCATTTAAACCGACATCTGTTGGGCAGTTTTTTTAACGACAGTGTAGTTCTCGTTAAAATGAATAAAAGAATGATGAAATTTGATCCCAGTAGAAAGCATTAAAAAGAAAAATCAGTGGATACATTTTGAAATGTGAATTTACAGTAGTTCTAGTCTTTCTTTTCTATTCAAATCATGCCGACGAATGGCCGAATTTATAAAAAGCTGAGCACTGGGAAGCGTCTTAGTGTGCAGGTTCGGAATTCTTTCTCCTCGCGTGGCTGTCGATCTAGCGGTCTAGAGTTTTGGGCGATTTTCTCCAGATGTTACGTGAATATGCGTTAGACTCCCTTAAAAAGTCCTCCGCCCAAGCCCCCCCCTATAGGTAGATGCCCCTCATTTAGGCTTGACAGAACACAAACACGGGGGGTGGGAGTTAAAGGGGTATAAGATAATCCATTTCATTTCCAGTGCCGGCTGGTGCAAATATTTAAATCAATTTTTCTTAACCTCTATTTTGTCGCCTAATTGTTGCTATGAGCCAGATAAAAGGTTTCCATATTAGACACAAAACAGCTTCCTGCTTGCTCTTATTATATGTGTCTTTCTTGCAATTTTTATTTAGATTTTCTTTAATTAGAATTCTTTCACACATGAAAATATTTCTTAGATTACTTAAACTGCATTAAATTGTGATAATGTATAAACTGTACAGTATTATGTAAGTACATATGTATTTAGATATTGTTCATAAATACGTGTAAATTCTTCCCTTAAAATGCATAAGTTCACATTAATTATTGGTTTTATTTATCTGCTCCAATTATTTAACCACTAAGTGAATTATTAAATGTTTTAGCAAGATTTCTGTTTAATATGAACTCATATGATCATTTTTAAGTTCTTTTTGAAAATGTGAATTCTTTGACAGGGATTCTCTGGACAGGGTTAAGTCACAATTAATCCGGAAGGATCCATGTATTTGATCTTTTCCGTACGAAGAACAGGTACACACCGATTAGTCCTGTGTTTTCCTTACATATAAACCAAATAATATTCACAAGAAATATTTTTTTACGCCAAAATTTGAAATAAACTAAATAATAATTAGTATTACTAATTATACTAATACAGCTTTAACTTTTTAAGTTAACAATATAAATAATTATTAGATATTGATAATTATTACACTTCTCAAAACAGAATGATACACAAATCCTACGTTCTCTCATTAATCTGATAGATAATAAAATCATTAAGTGTTTGATAATTCGTACTTTTGATATTTTGTAATGTTTTAAAAATGAATCATTAACATCTGGACCAACATAATTAAAGACATGGGAGTCGCCAGTTTTCAAGTCACTGCCAAAAAGTTAACTTCTTTGCGACACAAAAAAAAGGAATAAATTGTTTTTACATATAGGTTTCGCTTATAATTTTAGAACCATTAATTTTGTCATTGAAACAGCTACAATATGAAGCAAAATATTTTTGCTCGTTTTCAAGCTGCGCCTTGGAAGGTCTAAATAAAAGATGCTTTAAAATGACGAGATTAAATGAAGGTTAAAGAAAAATCCAAAAATGATAAACTTAATGCAATTTTCAAGTCTTAAAAAAAAGTTGCTACTTTATCCATATTTAATGAAGTTGATCTTCAGTGTTCGGCGCGGTACAGTAAGCAAGGTCTGGGTGCCATCGTCGAAAGGGGGGGGGGCATTTCGAACTAACACTGAGAAAATCTTGATCTAGAGCAGTGGTTCTCAAACTTTTTTGTCCTACTCTTCAAAAAATCTTCAACTAGATTTTTTTTTTTTCGCGACCCACTACTACATAACGTTAAACAATATAGGTTATATAAAATAGTATAGTTTACTATATATATATAATACTAAAATTTAATTTTTCCCACCACATTCTGAAGTTCTATAAGCTAAATAGAAGCAAATTCCCCAAACGTATTTCGAAGGCCGAAATATTACATTTTAACAGACATATGGACAACCGCCAGCCCGATATACAATGCCACCTAGATATACAATGCCTGAGAACAGAAACTTTCACGTCATCACTAGGTCCACTAAAATGACGTCATCATACATTTATTTTCACTAAGTAAAAGTATTCAAAGTTTGTGGTGAATTTACTCCCGCATAAAACATTTTAATGATTTAAGATACAAAATTTAGTTTTACGATAAATAGGAAATTTTAACTATCACTAATTGTGTAATATGATACAAAAATAGATCATAATAAATTATTTTTTATCAGACAGGTATTTTATTTTTTATCTTCAATTGAAAATACTTTCTAAAATTTGTAACATTCACCAGAAATTTTAAATAGTTTTACTTTGTGAAAGTAAAACTGTGATGACGACATTGTAGAAGACATATTGATGACATAAAAGTTTCTGTTCTCAGGCCTTCTCTATCTAGGAAGTGTGGGTTTGGTCCGCGACTTCGCTAATATCCTAAAGTTTGGCCCACAACTTTTCAAAGGTTGCCCATACCTGCTTTAGCACTTTAAAGTTCGTCATCCCCTGCAATATCAAACGATGTCAGGGACCGTCTCCCTCATCAATTTTGATATCTATATCATACCCAAGCCGAATCAGATGTCCTTGCGCCAATTTTTTTAAATAAAAATTTAAAGCATGTCTCTTAAGCTTGAAATCTATATCAAGAGCTAGACACTCTCCAACGATATCAAAAGCCTATATATACAGTAGAATCTCGCTATAACGAAGACTCCTTACAAAGAATTTCTCGCTATAACGAAATTTTTCATGGAAACGTAACTTTAAGGCTTAAATAACACTATAAACATTCGCCATGTAACGAAAAGCTTATCTTCCCATAGCGAATATTTCAGATTTACCTTTGATTTTTTTTTTGTTAGTTTTGAAGCAAATTTTAATTTTCGAAAAGAGCACTTAGTGGAAGAGTAACAGATGATAAAAAGGAGACCAGGAAAGTGAAACGGAATCCGATAATGAAGACACTTCAACAGCGCCCGATTATGACCAACTGGGGGCCACGGGCATTGAAAGATTTTGGGGCCCCAAACTATGAAATTTTTTAAACTTTTCATAAAATTTTGATATAAAAAAGAATATTTCAGAAAAAACATTTAAAATTGAGGGCCCTTTCAAGTTGGGGGCCCTGGGCAAAGTGCCGATTTGCCCATATAATAACAAGGCCCTGCTCTTCACGAACAAAACCACATCAAACTTTAATGCTTCAAACTTTCAAAACCATTAAAAAGAGGTTTCTAAATAGAAGAAAATGTGCCTCACTCTATTTTCAGCGGACTTATAAAATGTGAATATTTTTATGAAAATTTAAAATCGCAGAATGCAAAACAATGTAAAATAACGGAATTTTGAAGTAAAATAAACGTAAGTGCACTACATATTTTATTGTCTATATTCGTGAATTGTCCTTACTTTCGAACATTTCATTTATACAATTGAAAAGTAAGAAACCGTAAGTTTAACAAATTTATAATAAATACCAATTTATTTTTAATTGAAAGTCATAATTTAATACTTTTAAACATCGAATTAACTAAAAAATTTGTAATATTTCCTGAAATAACAGCAAAAATCTCTAATCTCTGTACAACAAAATTTTCTCTATAACAAAATTTTCAACTGGAACCGAGCGAGTTCGTTATAGGGAGATTCAATTGTGTCAACACAGTGAGAAAATAAACGTTTATAAAACTGAAGTAAAACTACAGCCTACCTCTCGACATTTGTTTTTTTGCAATTCTTGCAGAGAGCGTATTTAGTGTTGGATACCAATTGAAAATAATTTAGAAGAATAGGCAACTGTCCTGTTAAACTGCCATCTAACGATTCTTCGTCCATAATTTCGACCACACTTGGTGATACGACATCCATTTAGCGAATTAAAAAAAAAAAAAAAAAAAAAAAAAAAAAAAAACAGTTCGAAAACACTCTCAGAAACAAATGTGCCAATGAAACGACGCCTCTCATCTCATTACCAAAATGAAGATTCTAGAATGGTGTTGCGCCTGCGTGGTTTTTTCTCAAAAGCGAAGTATCGGTTGAAAAGTATCGGTGAAAACGGATGAAAGACACAGAAACCGATATTTTCCCGATACTTTTAGAATCGAAAGAACCGATACCGATACCTAAAAAAATTGGAGGTATCGGCGCCGATACTATCGGTTGCCGATACTATCGGTAGACGGTAGACGGTAGGTATCGGTAGATCCCTAACCATTAGACGTTCGGTAGTTAAGCCGTGAAAACACCTTATTTCAGCGCTTTCACTGAGCGTCGCAAAAAAAATTGGTTTAAGGGGACCCAATGCTGAAAAAGTGCAGTTGTTGTCATCGATCCATTTAACTACCAGCACCATGGTGGTCGATCGAAACGCCTATCTGGCGCCACAGACCTAAAGAAGTTGTCTGACACAGCTGGCAGAGCGGTCGCACAGTCAGCTGTGTCCGAATACTTCAGTAGGATCTCATCTAGCTCTTTTGGGAGCGTTGAAACTTGTGCGTAACTCCTACAGACTTATGACTGCAAAGCTCGCAAAAGTGCGGTGATTTTTTAAGTTGGCGATATTGGGGGGGCGTTAAAATAATAATCTGTCAGAGTCACAAGGTTTCGTTCCGGCGTCCAAGAGAAGAAGAAACCAGGTAAATGCAAATGTACGCCCGAGAGATGGCGTGGCTGTATATAAGGACGTTTAAACTTCATGTGTTGTTTTCCGGTTCAGTGCAACAGAACGGTTGCCGTTGTGTACCTGTATATTGTTCATTAAAATATGTTCTTTTTAGTTTAAAGCAGTTGACTGGTGTCGCTTTATTTAACAACCACTGCGTCAAGTGATTATGGGCCCAGGTGCCCTGTTAACTGTAAAAGATTTAATTTAAAAGAATTTAAAGGCGAAAAGCTTACAGAATGGCGGATATCACGTCGGACTATTTTAAGCTGCCGGTCCTAAAGTTTGACGGGACGAATTATCGGCCATGGTCATCGAATATGCGTGCAGCGTTAATGGGAGTTGGAGCCTGGCGGATTGTCACCGGTGAAATTCCTGCAGCTGACGACGGGGAAAGATCTACAGGTCTCGCTGACGGAAAGGATGGAAGTTCAAGCACCGGTATCGACAGCAAGGAGCGCGACCTTTACTTACGTCTCAATGAGAAGAGTTTTGCTCTCATTTACGGCCGTTTAGAAGAAAGGTATCAACTTCTACTGGATGATGTAAGTTCCTGTAAAATTGCCTGGAAGATCATGAAGGACAATTTCGATATGGACAGTCGTGCTAAACTAGTAAGACTTTTAGATGAATTTTTTTTGCATAAAGTTTGATTCAGATAATGAAACTATTGGTATGTTTATTGAAAGAGTAAAGCAAGCAGCGTCCAGATGTAATGAAAGTAAACATAAGTTAGACGATTTGTATATAAGTTTTCAATTAATTAGAAATTTACCAGATGAATATAATGGTGTTGTTCAGAATTTGTATACTGTAAAAGATGAGGAATTTACTGTCGAAAAAATTACAGAAGCATTACTTTTAGAGAACAGTCGTTTAAGTTTAACGCAATACGATAAAGTGAAAAGTGAAAATATGAATGTACTTTTAACTAAGCGGAATAAGTATGACGATAGTCGTAAATTACAAAATTTGGTAGGAAAACGGAATTCCGCTAAAATTGGCCCTTGTTTTTCCTGCCACGAATTCGGACATTTAAAATTCAATTGTAAAGTAAAACCTAAGTTTCGTAAACAAGATCAAAAATTTAAAGATGGATCGTGCAATATAACTGAAGCACATTTCGGGAATAATGTTGGTATTGCATCAAATATTGCTACTCCCTCCCCTTCTTCATTTAATTCACCATTCACTTTAGATACAGGTGCAACAAATCATTTTACAAACGACCGAACACATTTAATGAACTTTAAAGTAATAGAAAATCAAAGTTTATCTGTAGCTATTCGGAATGGAAGCGCGCCTATTAAAGGAATAGGGAATATGAAGTTTAAGGTAAATTGCGATGGTCAGTTCAATGTCGTAACTTTATATAATGTACTTTATGCTCCTGATTTAAAAAGAAATCTCCTTTCAGGAATAAGGCTTGATAAGTGCGGTTATAAAACTATTTGCGGTAGAGGTAGAGCCGATGTATTCTTTCCTGATGGGGTTAAGCGGATTTCATTTAAATTATCTGATCAATTTTATGAAGTAAATGTGATTTGGGATAGCGAATTAGAAAAAGTAATTAAGTGTGATGAAAAAGTCGAAGTGGAAAATGTTAACGTAAGCCAGACATCTCACGATGAAATTTGGACATGGCATCGTAGATTAGCACATTGTAATTTTAAAAAGCTATCAGATATGTCTAGACATGGAGCCGTACGGGATTTACCGAAAATTCCCCCTTCTAAAGAAATTTGCAATATTTGTCAGGAAGCTAAATCAAAGCGGGCATCTTTTCCTGAATTGGAAAGAACGCGGATAGACTGTCAATTACAACGAGTACATATGGATGTATGGGGACCTTCCCCTGTTAAAACCAAAAGTGGATTTAAATATTTTGTTTCCATGATTGATGAGTACTCCGGTAGAGTTTGGATTTATCCTCTGAAACAAAAATCGGATGTATTTGAAAAGTTTAAATTATTTTTAACGATGGTTGAAAAGCAAACGGAAAGGGAGTTGAAAAGTATTAGAACAGATAATGGTTTAGAGTTTTGTCATGATAATTTTACGCAATTCTTAATGTCTCGCGGAATAAAACATTAGAGGACTGTTATATATACACACCAGAAATGGGTGGTATAGCTGAGCGATTTAATGGTTATGCATTTGATGCAGTAAGGGCACTACTATTAGAATCAAAACTCAAGAAAACATTTTGGCTTGAAGCCTTGTTTACCTACATTCATGTTAGAAATCGTTGTACTGTAGGGAAGAAATGTAAAAGTCCCTTAGAGCTTTGGTATGGCTCAAAACCCTCGGTGAAACATTTACGAGTATTTGGCTGTTTAGCATACGCACATTTACCGAAGCAAAAGCGTGATAAACTGTCTGCAAGATCAATCCCGGGTATTATGATAAGGTATGCAATTAACACAAGAGGTTATAGAATCTACATCTCTTCCACTCAAAAGTTAATTGAAACGGTTCATGTAAAATTCGATGAAACGAAGATGGCTATGGATGTTTTGGGAGAATTAAATAACACACCTACACAAATTGAAACATTCCCTCATGAAAAGAATTTAACAATAGCAATTCCAATAATAGATCCATGAAATACGTTAAATTTTAATTCAAAAGAGCGTGAGTTAGACGAACCTCTTGACTGGAAACGTGAAATTAAAACAAATAAATGGGGACGTACATATGTTTATTACTACCCAAAATTTCCAGACAAGTCAATTCGTCTTAGAAGTTTAAATGATGTTAAAAAATATTGTTCAGAAAATGGAGTTGTATTTAAACCTGAAAATTGCAACTTTTCTAGTAAGCCCTCCCCTCAAGAAAAAGAGGAGGGAGATCAAACTGATAGTGACACTATGGATTCATTTTCAGAAACCGAAATAAATTTAGTTGAAGTTAAAATTCCATGTAATTACGAAGAATCTCAACAATTGCCCGAGAAACAAAAATGGTTTGAGGCAATGCAAAATGAATTAAAAACTTTACAAGATAGAGATGCTTATAGCATAGTTCCCAAACCAAGTGGAATTAAAGTATTGGGAAGTAAATGGGTATATACGTTGAAAAAAGATTTTGAGGGAAAAATTAAACGTTTCAAAGCCCGTTTAGTAGCTCAGGGATATCGGCAGATTGAAGGTATTGATTATAAAGAAGTATTTTCTCCCGTTGTAAATTTTACCTTAGTAAGGTTATTTATGTCAATTCTTGTTGTTCGAAAAGGATGGATTTCACGACATTTAGATATAAAGAATGCATATTTATATAGTACATTAAATGAAGAGGTATATATAAATCAACCACCAGGTTTTCAAAATAAAATGTTTCCTAATCATGTATTTAAATTGAAAAAGGCTTTATATGGCCTGCATCAGTCTGGTAAAGAATGGTTCATAAAACTAGACAAAACATTCCTGGAATTAGGATTTCAAAAGTTAGAAAATTGTAACAGTGTGTATCAATTTAAATGGATTGTTCTTATACTTATATATGTTGATGATTTTGCTGTATTTGCTAAAAATGAGGACATTATGCAAAAAGTATTTGAGTTGATTAAATTAAAGTTTGAATTTAAAAATTTAGGTATAATTTCAACATTTTTGGGTGTTCAGTTTGAATATCTTAATGGTGATTTAATTATGCACCAGAAAACCTATATATCAAAATTGAAAGAAACCTATCCGGGCATTCCAGATAATAAAGTACCTATGAGTTCTAGGGTAGTTATTAAAAAGTCCGGAGAAGATGAGGGTATTTCTGAAAATCCGTATAGAAATTTAATCGGATCCCTCCTCTTTTTGGCAAGTAGGACAAGACCAGATATAAGTTTTCCAGTTATTTTACTGTCCCAATATTCTAGTAAACCAACAGAGACTCACTGGAGATTATTGTGTCAAGTACTTCAATATGTAATAGGAACTATCGATTACTGTATAAATTTAAGTAATTGTACAAATTACGATATAATTGCATTTTCCGATGCCAGTTGGGCATCCGATAGGGATGATAGAAAATCAATAAGTGGTTACATTGTTTTAATTGGAAATGTTCCAATCTCATGGAAAACATGTAATCAAAAATGTGTCGCACTTTCCAGCATGGAAGCTGAAGTTATTGCCCTTTCGGAGACTGTAAAAGAAATTATTTGGTTAACTAAAATACTTGAAAGTTGTTCAAATTTAAATTTACCTCAGTCTTTACCGAAAGTTTATTGCGATAATCAAAGTGCCATACATTTTTCTAAAAATTGTAATGATAGTCAAAGGACTAAACATATTGATACAAGGTATTTTTATATAAAGGAACTGTTGGAAATGAAAAAATTTAATTTATTGTATGTATCTGGTAATCAAAATTTAGCAGACATATTGACAAAAGCTTTGCCATATGAAAAGTTTAATTTTTATTGTAATTGGATGATGGATTCAAGTTTCTTCGACCATCGATACGATGGGGCCGGATTGTCAGAGTCACAAGGTTTCGTTCCGACGTCTAAGAGAAGAAGAAACCAGGTAAATGCAAATGTACGCCCGAGAGATGGCGTGGCTGTATATAAGGACGTTTAAACTTCATGTGTTGTTTTTCGGTTCAGTGCAACAGAACGGTTGCCGTTGTGTACCTGTATATTTTCATTAAAATATGTTCTTTTTAGTTTAAAGCAGTTGACTGGTGTCGCTTTATTTAACAACCAGTGCGTCAGAATCAACACTTTCTTGTTTCATAAAACACATCGTTGGAATCGAAATCTATCTTAAAATCGCTTACTGAAACTGTGTTGCTATTTTAGTCAAGCACATTCCAATTAAACATTTTAAATACTGTTTGGAATGTACATCATAATCTATGAGTGCGCCGTGTTCGCCTTTCTTGTTCCATAAATCACATGTTTGGAATTGAAATCTATATTAAAATCGCCTACTAAAACTATTTTACAATCTTCTCAAGGCATATTCTAATAATAAACTGTAGCGTTTACCAGTTTCTAGCAAAATTCGGTAACTTATTTTTTGGCGGCAAACTCAGCTATCAATTATCAAAAATTGCAAACCTTGTGCAATTTTCAACATTTTATTCTCTCTCTCTCCCCCCCCCCCGCGTTATCTTAATAACGCAGTCTTAATTCCGTCTTAGTCCGTCTTAATACGGAAACGTATGTTATAATGTCTTAAAGACATTACCAAAGTACTTTTCTAATACGAATTCGCCTTGCCTAAAATATTTTTCTTTTGAATCCAATAGCTCTGAACCGTCAAATCCTTTTAATGAAAACTTTGACACGGTTGTGGCGGCACGATCACCTCCGCCCACACAACACCCGGCAATTGAAGGCCGGTCGAATAGGTACCTTTTGGCAGAGTCGGATTGCGCCTTATTCTACGCCCCATAAGTCCCTGGGTTCAAACCCAGCTCTCACCACGCGCTCTCCCCTTCATTGGCGACCCGGACAACGAACACGCATTATCCTTCTCGCCTACAGCAACAGATGGCGCCAGCACTGCCCTCTTCCATCTCTCGCTCGGCTCTTCCAAAGTCCGCAACGAGCGGCAGCAACCTCTCAAAGTCCGCAACGAGCGGCAGCAACCTCTCAAAGTCCACAACGAGTGGCAGCATTCCATATCGCTTGGAATACCGTTCGTCAGCCTCCGACTGACTCTCTAAGGGGGGAGTAGTGTGGCGGCACGATCACCTCCGCGCACACAACACCCGGCAATTGAAGGCCGGTCGAATAGGTACCTTTTGGCAGATTCGGATTGCGCCTTATTCTACGACCCTTAAGTCCCTGGGTTCAAACCCAGCTCTCACCACGCGCTCTCCCCTTCACGGTGTTTGTTTTTTCAATTGTTACTTCCTTAAAAATACTTTATAGTAATGATAAATTATAATGAAAAATACGTTATAATGTTGCAGAAAACGCTGTTAGTTTCTGGGTTCGTCGTTCAAAAGTCTAGTAGGTGTAGGAAGTTCTAGTAAAGAGTTCACTTGTCATAGGCGCCCATAAGGGGGGGTGCAAGGTAGGGCACCCCCCCAGAGTTTGAGGTTAATGTCTCATGATGTAAACAGATGACAAAACCATAACTAAATTTGTTAAAAGTTTGATGTTTGCCCACTCTAGAGAATCTTTTTGAAATTTGCCCTCCCCCCCCCCCCAAAATGCGTATGGGCACCTATGCCACTTGTCAAGATGTCACTTTATTGCTTCTAGAACTTCGTCGAACAATCAGCTGTGCATATTCACAAGCGCAATCAGCCAGTAACGTGCTGATAACAGTCCGCTGCGTACAGAAGCTTTCATAAATGCTGTATTTTTCACACAAAATAAAGCCCTTCCACAGACAAAAATTCAGAGAGAACTTACGAAGGAAATCGTAAAACCGTCCCTCAAGACAGAATTCACACACAGCATTCAGAAAAACAAGCTTCTTCCTTAACAAGCGAAAATACCGCTTCTATACGCTAATACACAGCTTATGCTGCCTCACGGACATCAGCTCTCTGAACAAGGCAGAAGCAAAAGTGACTCGAATTCCACTGCCAGGGTGTCCACCAATGTCAGGAGGCGAAAACAGTATCATTAGTAGCCTCACGGACGTAAAAAAAGTCGCCCGTTTAGAAGCCATTTTTTAAATTTAGTTGCCAAAATAGTAGCATTTTTGCATGATTTTGTAGTTAAGAAATAAACATTCGTCATTGAGCTCCATTTAAGATGGAATGAATAAAATGATAAGTTTAAAAGCTTCATGCGTTATATATAACAGAGCATATAGTATATTTTTTTATAGAACGATTAAAAAAACAGATTAGAATGTTTGATGAACGATTAATTGTAGCTTTGAAAAGAAAAGGGAGTTGACAAAATCCAAAACAGGGTGTCCATCAAAATTGTTAGTAAAAATTCAAGCCTATTTCAAGGCTCATCTCTTAATTTTTCAAGGACCCCCGTTTAAAAAATTATCAGTATATTTTTCAAAAAACCCTTACCAGTAGCTAAAAAAAACAGTCATCGATTCAGGCAGAAAAAGAAGATATGTGTGTTTCATATATGAAGATATGTGTGTTGCTTAAATTATTAAAACAGTTTTTTAATCATTAAAAGATTTAATATACAAAACATGATTGACAGCACATAATCTACTGCCCTTTTAAAACATCAGGGCCGGCCCAAGGGGGGTTGAGAATCTAGGCGATCGCCTATGGCCCCGCGCTTAAAGAGGCCCCGCTACTGGGCCCTTTTTTTGTTGTTCCATTAGACCGAGCTTGGTAGATGGTTGCGATGTATTTGAAAAAAGCCGAGAAATAAATCTAATATGTACTAACAGTGATAGTAGTTAGAGATGAGTTCGGGCTCATTTTTTGAAGCCCGAGCCCGAGTACTTTTAATCTGAGCCCGCCCGAGCACGAGCAATATTATTTAAGTCGGGGCCCGAAATTTCAACTAAAGATAAATAAAATTCAGTTACTTCATTGATAGAACACGATAAATTTTGCCGTTTGTGCAAATTAAAGACAAATATAGTTGCAAACTCTTAATGAACTTTCTAATTCTTTATATATACGTTTATCAAATAATAACAAGAATGTTTCAATTTTTATTAAAAATTCCGTTGAGTAGTCATATCAGTGTTGAACATTCGTATGTACTTAAATATATTAGATACAGAAAAATACAAGTCTCCTATAACGACATTTAAAAATGTTATATTTAATACGCGTCCAGAAAAGCGATTTTGTATTATAAATTTAAGAAATTTGCATATTTGTATAAGAATATATTATTGCATAAGAATTTAGTTGATAGGAACTAAATTACTTTAAAAAAATATTTTATGATACGATGTGAATATATACATTTAACTAAGATAGACCAGTAAATAATGAGGCCAAAATTTTGAATTAACGGCACTTGACACACATACGCAAATGAAATAGCACAACACACCATTTAGTAAATTATGTGAAAAAGATATCTTTTTACCCATCAATTATTTTGTTGCAAGTCCCAGCATCACATCAGTACGTTTATTTTTCCGATGAATCGCTTTTAAAAATCCGTTTCAAGGAGTGTGCTCAATAAAGGAGACATTTTTCACGAGCTCGAGCCCGAACGCAATCGTGAATTACAGGGCCCGAGCCCGATTCGGGCCCAGGCTCGGGATCGGGCTGAGCCCGTCTCATCTCTAATAGTAGTATCTGACACAAGACATGATAGAAAAGAGGCCCCGCTCTTGCGTTTCGCCTGGGTCCCCGCACGCCCTTCGGGAAAATGTTTGCTTACATTGTATTCAGGATAGAACAGGAGTCATATTAAGGTCTAAAACCTATTCCATCATAGAACATTACGTCATTTGAAGCATAACTTTTCTGCATTAAAAATTCTTGGAAAAGAGGTGTTTGTAGCCTCCGCTCCACTTAAATGTGCTACTGCGAGCAAATATTTCCACCCTGTCATAATGTAGATCAACAAGGTATGTCAGCATAGGGGGCCCCAAAGAAGCGCTAGGCCTAGGGCCCCCGGATCCCTCAGTCAGGCTCTGTCCAAAAGTGAGGCTAGCTAAGACCTAGAACCAATATTTCTCGAGATTTCTAGAAAACCTTATGTAAACCAATAGGGGAACCCGAAACTCCTTATCTCGCGTTCTAGTAACCGATTTTGGTGCAACAAAATGCAAAATTGAATTATTTAATGCTTAGAATACGAATTTTAAACTATTTTTAACCTTTAAATGGCAGAAAGACCCAGAAATTCGCAACAAAAAGCTTTATGACAAAAATATGTCTGCAAAAGTTCATCATTTGTGGATTTATTAAAAATTCCACTGGTCGTAATTACCCCACCAGATCCTGAGTGCAATATTTAGAAACAAGGCATTTTCTCGAGTCGAAATAACTTAAGGGATATACGTTTAAATTTTACTTCAGAGAATGAACTTTATGCCTCAAACGACATTACTCGGAAGAAAAAGGGGTGCCCCATTCCCCCACATCTTTGGGGGGTTCAGAGAGGTTGAGAGAACGTGCCCCGCATCCCCGTATTGATTGGGATGAAGCGTGATTGGTACTCTCCCTTCTAAAAATAGCTACCCGAGCGTTTACCGAGGGATTCTAAAAATAGTAGTACCAAGTCTCTCTTCTCGGGCGAAACTAAAAATTTATCATGTTTATAGTAACTAAGTCTATGGTACGAATACGTAGAGGTATTACGGGAGCGGTTGTAGATGCTAAAGCTACTCCTGGAAAAAATAAAAGCGAAAATCTTTTAAAATATAAATTGTAGTTTAATTATTGAATTAAAATATTTTATGTTTAAAAAAAAAAAAAAACTGTTTTCATATTATTTCGAAAATACTTTCCACTAAACAAGTTGGTTGCTAGATTGATACTTAAGTGTAGTGCATATACAGTAGAACTTGGCTAGAATGTCTTAACCCTTTGACACCCGGTGGTTGCGCCATAAAGCACAATATTTCATCGCTTTCACTGCCTGTCGCAAATAATTATGGCCTCCAATGCTGAAAAAGTGCAGTCATTGCCATCGATCCATTTAACTACCAACTACATGGCGGTCGATCGAGTCGCTAATCTGGCACCGTAGATCCCGACTCGGGCTCGGGCTCTGTAATTCACGATTGCGTTCGGGCTCGGGCGGGCTCGGGCTCGTGAAAAATTTCTCCTTTGTTGAACATACTTCTTGAAACAGATTTTAAAAAGTGATTCATGGGATAAATAGACGTACTTATTTTAAAAAATAGCGGCACGGGGACTAGAAGGTGTGTGAAGCTCCAAAATTTATTGTATCCTATTAATGAAGTAGTTCATTTTATTTGTCTTTAGCTGAAATTTCGGGCTCGGGCTCCAATTTTAATAATATTACTCGGGCTCGGGCGGGCTCGGATTAAAAGTCCTCGGGCTCGGGCGGGCTCGGGCTTAAAAAAATGAGCCCGAACTCATCTCTATTCTCTACATGATCTAATAAATATAAACTAGGCGATTCATAAATAATATGGTGTGTTTATGAAAAATTTTGTAATATTTATTGTAAAATAGGCGTCTCGCAAAACAGCCTAAAACCTTTGTCTCGTCTCGCAAAATCCCTATATTGTAGTGTTAAAAATGTTTGTCTCGTCTCGCAATCATACCTAAACAAAGGCCATTATTTTCAAGTTAACGATGTAAAATTTTAAACAAAATGTTAGAAAAAGGAAATTGAGAGGGCACAGTTTATTAATTTCGTATATTGCGATGCAACGTTACAGTTGTGAAGTAATGCATAGCTGAGGATTTCGCCATTGGGCAGTTCATCTAGTTTTTCTTCTATATGGATGTATATTTCCATCACATTCTCCAGCTCTCAGCGGATGTCGGTACTGATGAAAAATAATTCTAACGTCAATTTTTAAGGTAAATGATGTAATGAATAGAAAAGAATTCTCGTGTAACTGTGTCCTCCTTAAGTATTTTATTGGAATCAAATTTATTATTCGTGAATCAAAACCATCAAAACGTCAGAGTATTGTGTCCTCACGGAGAGGACACCGCGTTTTAACCCTTTAACGCGCAGTGTTCCCGCTCTGGGAACACCAAACTGTTGCTAGCCACGAAGAATAGATTTGACTGTTGCCAGCCACAAAGAATAGATTTGATTTTTATAAAAATAGTTGCGGGTGACATAGCTCCACGAGAATCCTTTACTTTTTAGCACGTCATTTCCCGTAAAAAAATTGTCACGATTATTTTTAACAGCAACTGACATCTGCTAAAAAATGGAAGAATGCGAGAACAGCTGGATAGAATGCACAATGCTGAAAAAAGGGCAGCCGTTGTCATCGCTCGACTTAACTACCAGCAAGAGGGCGGACGATCGAAACGTTCATCGCGTGCCACAGATCTAGATACCCTTTTTTGATGATAGCTGGCTGTGCCCGGCACAAAAAAGGGTCCCTAGATCTGTGGCACGCGATGAACATTTCGATCGTCCGCCCTCTTGCTGGTAGTTAAGTCGAGCGATGACAACGGCTGCCCTTTTTTCAGCATTGGGAAAGGGTTTTGCCTCAAAGGCTTAAAGGATTAAACTATTGAAACGGAGACTGTGCCCTCTCGATTTCAGAGTGCTTTTTCCAAACTCGCCAAGGTCCATGACGGTGGGGGAAATTATGGCCATGGTCCAAACACTGACTGACTATATATAGACATAATATATTGAAATTGTGCATAGACTTTAATGTATTGAAATACCTTTGGATGACCCTATAAACAAACTATCCAGTAGAATGGAACGAAAAAGGGAGGTTCGGAACTAAGTATTACACAAAAATTTCAACATTCTACGACTAATAGTTTTCGAGATATGGTAGTTACGAGTTAGATACATACGTAGGTAACGTATGTACAGACGTCAGGGAAAACCTTGTCAAAATGGATTGTAGAGCTGTGGAAAAAAAAGGCCCACTTGCTCTTTATTTGGCCGTCGTTCGTCGTACAGCAAAGTTATATATACCATTCGTTTGCAAATAACGTATACTTTAATTTTCTAGTAATTTAATTTGCATTTTTAATTTAAGGGGCCGTCTTCATATTTAATTCTGCATCAACTTCATTTTTTTTCAATGGCATAATACAACTTTGACTTCATTAAACGAAAGAAAACCTTCAAATTACCCTAAAAATAAATTTTCCGAATTTTCTACTATAATTTCCGGAGATATTGTGAATAATTTTTTACTTCCTTGTACGTAGTATAAGGAAGTAATGTGATCCCGAAAAATTTTGGGGGCCAAATTTCGACAAAAAACCGATTTTGACTACCTCTAAATTTAATTTTAAGAATTTTTTTGATGCATCTCATCGTAGGCTAGCATGCACGATCCTATTAACGCGTCTGCAACTCATTTTGACCAGCGGCGAGTTTATTGTGGTCAGTTTTTCCATGCCGTCTGTACGTACGTACGTATGTATGTAACTCGCAAATCTCAAAAACTATTGGTCGTAGAATGTTGAGATTTGATATTTAGGATTATTCTATGATCTAGTTGTGCACCTCCCCTTTTGGTCGCAATCGAATGAATAGTTTATGTACAGGACCGCCCAAAAGATTCGAAATACGTTACGCTCTATGGGTCGAAATTCATTAAACTCGCATATCTCAAAAACTATTAGGCGTAGAATGTTGAAACTTTATATTTAGGATTATTGTAACATCTAGTTGTGCACCTCCCCTTTCGGTTCCATTCGACTGGATAGTTTACCTACAGAACCACCTAAAAGATTCGAAATACATTACGCTCTATGGGCCGAAATTATTCAAAGCGTTTTTTAGAGGTATTGGGCTATTTCAAACGACTCTAGAAGTGATAAATGCTGTAAAGAGTTAGAAAATGAATTTCTCCATTAAAAAAAGTGTCTTTATCATTTACAGTTCTGCTACAGGAACACTCAAAAGATTTCCAATACATTACGGTCAATGACAATTTTAGGAGATTAATCCATTTCAAGCACAATACCGTCCTACCACATAAGTTAGATAATGGTCCGACCACGGTCACGTGCCTCCCTCAAGAACTATGCCAAAAGTCGCCAAGCTTGGCGACTTTTTTGTGTACGTGTGTGCATATTTAACTCTCAAATCTCAAAAACTATTATGAAATTTCATATATAAGATTGTTGTAACATCTAGTTGTGCATCTCGATTTTTGGTTAAAATCTACTGGAGAGTTTATTTACAGGACCACCGAAAAGAATTTCAGTACTTTAATGTCTATGGACATCTTCAATATAATACAATTGTAGACAGTCATTGTTTGGTACATGCCCAAAATCTCGCCGTCTGTCCTCGACCTTGGCGAATTTTGCAGAAATGTCGCCAAATTTGGCGATAGTCAGTCATTGGGTCCATTTCCAAAGTATCGCCATTTGTCATCGTTCTTGGCGAGTTTTGGCGAAATATCGCCAAATTTGGCGATAATCTGTCATTGTTGGTCCATGCTTAATATCTCGCCAAATGTCGTCGACATTGACGTGTTTCGCCAAAATATCGCCAAATTTGGCGCCAAAAATTATTTCGTATTTTGTATAACTCTAAAACTTTAAGCCGTAGAATTTTGAACTTTTGTATTTAGAACTATATTATAATATCTAACGGTTTTCAATATCTTTTTTGACTGCAATCGACTGGGAATTTATTTACAGGGTGAGCCAAATGACTTTAAATACATTAAGGTGTATGGATGCATTCAATTCATTGAAAGTCTGTGGTCAATGACTACTTTGGCTATCCCCAAAATCTCGCAAACTATCTCAAGTTTGTCAGCTTTTGGTGAAATATCGCCAAATAAAGTGTCAGAAGGAAATCTTTCAAATTGAACTCAGCTTGGCGATATCGAAATATTTGGCTAAAAATCGCTAAACCTTACTATTATTGATATTTTATATCTTTCAAACAAATAAGTTTAGAGGAAGTGCGTAAAAAACATTTTTGATTTAATAGACGTGCAAGGAAGTCATGTGTTGGACACATCAATTTTTTTTTTTTTTTTTTTTTTTTTTTTGCGATTTTAAGGGACTTTCTGCAAATTTAGAAACTCTATTTCTAGGTTCCGAACTCTTCGCCTTTCATTAATTTTGCTCGCGAGAGTTAAAAGAATTAAATATCATTTTCACGGAAAATACTGTTTCTAGTCTTAAAGTTTTTTGTACTAAGAATATCAGGTGTAGAATTTAGAATATTTAGCCAGTGGTCCAAATGGCCCGTGAGTCCATAACTTCCTTGATTCCTACACATGATTTAAAGGAAAAGTGCAAAACGACTCCTCACGATTTTGAAAATCTTTCTAACTTTGAAATTGTTATTGAGTATTTCTCTTGAAGGTTCTCTTAAACAGGTGAAATGTTGCCAGGAGTGAGAGGCTGTTCTCTGCTCCTCTGAGTACAATCATGAATGTTATTCAGCTACGGTCGAACTTGAAGAATGGTTTCATGGTTGAAATTTATTTGTTTGAATTTCATGTAAAAAACGCAATTACTTTTTCGCCGTTCCAATATTATCACTGAGTTCGTTATTTCATATTCTTCATTTAATATTACCGTCTGCAATGTGCAATATTCTTATAAGATTTGGCGATACTTTAATTTATAGTCAGATGAAAGTTTAGACAGAAAAAACTGAGTTTGAATGTTTGATAAAGTATGGGGAAGTCCAAAGACCTGATCTTTCAAATATTAAAAAAGGTCAAATTCATGCCTGGAATGTTGAGGATGTTAGTTTTTCAGAAATAGGACGTTGTATTGGAAGACATACATCTACTGCATCTAATTCTATGCATGGAAAGCATTTTATTTGGTGGTATATGGTAGTGGATGCAACAATAGACGCTTCATAGTTTGTTTGTGGGATTACGGCCGATTAGCTACGCGTGGGCTCTAGGCCAAACTGTGGGGTGCCCTCCGTGGGGTCTTTCTAAGGGGTCCTAACCGGTATTTACGCTAGAGAACGTAACGTTATTTAACACATTTTATTTAATATAATAAATTAAACTACTGAACGTAAAAATTTAAAATTTTGCACAGCAATGTAAAATCACTTTTTGCATCTATTTCCATCTTACATTAGACGCTTCATAGAATCACCATCAAACTATAAAAACCTCTAATTTATTTGCTTCAAAATTCGATATTTTTTTATAACGCTATCTTTTACTGTTTTTGCACAAAATAAATCTAATTTACATTTATTTTACGCAATTTTCTAAAAAATTGTCACTTAATAAATTTATATATGGTCCCTTAACACAGGAAAATAACACATTTTATTTAATATAAATTAAACTACTGAACATAAAAATTTGAAATTTTGCACAGCCATGTAAAATCACTTATGCATCTATTTCCATCAAAATTTGGCTAGGTTGCTGTTCATAAGTTTTTTGAATATTAATTTAATAATTCATAATTCATATTAATATTTTATTAAAAATTATAATAATAGTAAGTTATGTTTGAGTCGTTTAGTTGTAATAGTACGAATAAAAGTCAGCTTCTTAATATCAATATTATATGAGATATGAATTAAAGTATGAAAAAATATTTTAACATAGGGGCAGGGGGATTTTGGGTGCTCATAACTCACTCATTTTCAGTTCAAATTTATTGAAAATTGGTATCCGGGGTTAAAATGAGCTAAATTTTTGAAATATGTAGTGAAATCTGGGGGTTGCCATTGGAAAAAAAATTGTGCGAATTTTAATATGGAGACTGCCCCTTATGCAATTTTTATG
>JAWZYV010017754.1:0-18207 GCA_038373885.1 Cheiracanthium punctorium
ACAAAGGGGCGTAATTGTTGGAAAATATGCTAAATACACGCTATAACAATGGTCTTGTAGAAATGTGTGTCAAATAATATACTTTGAAACAGTGGACTAAACCTTTATTGAAATGACTTTCAACAAAGGGGCTGTTATTGTGGACAAATAATGCAGAAATGCACGCTATAACAATGCTCTTCTGAATATTGTGTCAATAATATACTCTGAAACAGTGGGACTAACCTTTATCTTAAATGACTTTCAACAAAGGGACCTAATTGTTGGAAATAATGCAGAAATACACGATATAACAATGCTCTTTAAGAATGTGTGTCAATAATATACTTTGAAACAGTGGACTAAACCTTTATTTAAAATGACTTTCAACAAAGGGGCGTAATTGTTGGAAATAATGCAGAAATACACGCTATAACAATGCTCTTTAGAAATGTGTGTCAATAATATACTTTGAAACAGTGGACTAAACCTTTATTTAAAATGACTTTCAACAAAGGGGCGTAATTGTTTGAAATAATGCAGAAATACACGTTATAAACAATGGTCTTTAAGAATGTGTGTCAATAATATACTTTGAAACAGTGGACTAAACCTTTATTTAAAATGACTTTCAACAAAGGGCGTAATTGTTGGAAATAATGCAGAAATACACGCTATAACAATGCTCTTTAAATATGTGTGTCAATAATATACTTTGAAACAGTGGACTAAACCTTTATTTAAAATGACTTTCAACAAAGGGGCGTAATTGTTGGAAATAATGCAGAAATACACGTTATAACAATGGTCTTTAAGAATGTGTGTCAATAATATACTTTGAAACAGTGGACTAAACCTTTATTTAAAATGACTTTCAACAAAGGGACGTAATTGTTGGAAATAATGCAGAAATACACGCTATAACAATGCTCTTTAAATATGTGTGTCAATAATATACTTTGAAACAGTGGACTAAACCTTTATTTAAAATGACTTTCAACAAAGGGGCGTAATTGTTGGAAATAATGCAGAAATACACGTTATAACAATGGTCTTTATGAATGTGTGTCAATAATATACTTTGAAACAGTTGACTAAACCTTTATTTAAAATGACTTTCAACAAAGGGACGTAATTGTTGGAAATAATGCAGAAATACACGCTATAACAATGCTCTTTAAAATGTGTGTCAATAATATACTTTGAAACAGTGGACTAAACCTTTATTTAAAATGACTTTCAACAAAGGGGCGTAATTGTTGGAAATAATGCAGAAATACACGTTATAACAATGGTCTTTAGAATGTGTGTCAATAATATACTTTGAAACAGTTGACTAAACCTTTATTTAAAATGACTTTCAACAAAGGGACGTAATTGTTGGAATAATGCAGAAATACACGATATAACAATGCTCTTTAAAATGTGTGTCAATAATATACTTTGAAACAGTGGACTAAACCTTTATTGAAAATGACTTTCAACAAAGGGGCGTAATTGTTGGAAATAATGCAGAAATACACGTTATAACAATGGTCTTTAAGAATGTGTGTCAATAATATACTTTGAAACAGTTGACTAAACCTTTATTAAAATGACTTTCAACAAAGGGACGTAATTGTTTGTTGCATAACAATGGATATGAAGTAGTCATAGATATAACGAATGTGAATCTGTGTAATGAATGTGTGTCAATAATATACTTTGAAACAGTTGACTAAACCTTTATTTAAAATGACTTTCAACAAAGGAGCGTAATTGTTGGAAATAATGCAGAAATACACGGTATAACAATGCTCTTTAAAATGTTGTGTCAATAATATACTTTGAAACAGTGGACTAAACCTTTATTGAAAATGACTTTCAACAAAGGGGCGTAATTGTTGGAAATAATGCAGAAATACACGTTATAACAACGGTCTTTATGAATGTGTGTCAATAATATACTTTGAAACAGTTGACTAAACCTTTATTTAAAATGATTTTAAACAAAGGGACGTAATTGTTCGAAATAAGGCAAAAATACACGATATAACAATGCTCTTTAAATATCTGTGTCAATAATATACTTTGAAACAGTGGACTAAACCTTTATTTAAAAATGACTTTCAACAAAGGGACGTAATTGTTGGAAATAATGCAGAAATACACGTTATAACAATGGTCTTTATGAATGTGTGTCAATAATATACTTTGAAACAGTGGACTAAACCTTTATTTAAAATGACTTTCAACAAAGGGCGTAATTGTTGGAAATAATGCAGAAATACACGCTATAACAATGGTCTTCATGAATGTGTGTCAATAATATACTTTGAAACAATGGACTAAACCTTTATTTAAAATGACTTTCAACAAAGGGCGTAATTGTTGAAAATAATGCAGAAATACACGTTATAACAATGGTCTTTATGAATGTGTGTCAATAATATACTTTGAAACAATGGACTAAACCTTTATTTAAAATGACTTTCAACAAAGGGGCGTAATTGTTGGAAATAATGCAGAAATACACGTTATAACAATGCTCTTTAAGAATGTGTGTCAATAATATACTTTGAAACAGTGGACTAAACCTTTATTGAAAATGACTTTCAACAAAGGGGCGTTATTGTTGGAAATAATGCAGAAATACACGTTATAACAATGGTCTTTAAGAATGTGTATCAATAATATACTTTGAAACAGTGGACTAAACCTTTATTTAAAATGACTTTCAACAAAGGGCGTAATTGTTGAAATAATGCAGAAATACACGTTATAACAATGGCTCTTTAATAATGTGTGTCAATAATATACTTTGAAACAGTGGACTAAACCTTTATTTAAAATGACTTTCAACAAAGGGGCGTAATTGTTGGAAATAATGCAGAAATACACGTTATAACAATGGTCTTTTAGAATGTGTGTCAATAATATACTTTGAAACAGTTGACTAAACCTTTATTTAAAATGACTTTCAACAAAGGGACGTAATTGTTGGAAATAAGGCAAAAATACACGATATAACAATGCTCTTTAAAATGTGTGTCAATAATATACTTTGAAACAGTGGACTAAACCTTTATTTAAAATGACTTTCAACAAAGGGGCGTAATTGTTGGAAATAATGCAGAAATACACGCTATAACAATGGTCTTTATGAATGTGTGTCAATAATATACTTTGAAACAGTGGACTAAACCTTTATTTAAAATGACTTTCAACAAAGGGCGTAATTGTTGGAAATAATGCAGAAATACACGATATAACAATGCTCTTTAAAAATGTGTGTCAATAATATACTTTGAAACAGTGGACTAAACCTTTATTTAAAATGACTTTCAACAAAGGGGCGTAATTGTTGTAAATAATGCAAAAATACACGTTATAACAATGGTCTTTAAGAATGTGTGTCAATAATATACTTTGAAACAGTTGACTAAACCTTTATTTAAAATGACTTTCAACAAAGGGACGTAATTGTTTGAAATAAGGCAAAAATATACGATATAACAATGCTCTTTAAAAATGTGTGTCAATAATATACTTTGAAACAGTGGACTAAACCTTTATTTAAAATGACTTTCAACAAAGGGGCGTAAGTGTTGTAAATAAGGCAAAATACACGTTATAACAACGGTCTTTATGAATGTGTGTCAATAATATACTTTGAAACAGTTGACTAAACCTTTATTTAAAATGACTTTCAACAAAGGGGCGTAATTGTTGGAAATAATGCAAAAATACACGATATAACAATGGTCTTTAAAATGTGTGTCAATAATATACTTTGAAACAGTGGACTAAACCTTTATTTAAAATGACTTTCAACAAAGGGACGTAATTGTTGGAAATAAGGCAAAAATACACGTTATAACAATGGTCTTTAAGAATGTGTGTCAATAATATACTTTGAAACAGTGGACTAAACCTTTATTTAAAATGACTTTCAACAAAGGGGCGTAATTGTTGGAAATAATGCAGAAATACACGTTATAACAATGGTCTTTAAAAATGTGTGTCAATAATATACTTTGAAACAGTGGACTAAACCTTTATTTAAAATGACTTTCAACAAAGGGCGTAATTGTTGGAAATAATGCAGAAATACACGTTATAACAATGCTCTTTATAAATGTGTGTCAATAATATACTTTGAAACAGTGGACTAAACCTTTATTTAAAATGACTTTCAACAAAGGGCGTTAATTGTTGGAAATAATGCAGAAATACACGTTATAACAATGCTCTTTAAGAATGTGTGTCAATAATATACTTTGAAACAGTGGACTAAACTTTATTTAAAATGACTTTCAACAAAGGGACGTAATTGTTGGAAATAATGCAAGAAATACACGTTATAACAATGCTCTTTAAAATGTGTGTCAATAATATACTTTGAAACAGTGTGACTAAACCTTTATTTAAAATTGACTTTCAACAAAGGGACGTAATTGTTGGAAATTAATGCAGAAATACACGAGTATAACAATGCTCTTTAAAAATGTTGTGTCAATAATATACTTTGAAACAGTGTGGACTAGAACCTTTATTTAAAATGACTTTCAACAAAGGGCGTAATTGTTTGAAATAATGCAGAAATACACGTATAACAATGCTCTTTAAAATGTGTGTCAATAATATACTTTGAACACAGTGGCTAAACTTTATTAAAATGACTTTCAACAAAGGGACGTAATTGTTGAAATAATGCAGAAATACACGTATAACAATGCTCTTTAAAATGTGTGTCAATAATGCACTTTAAATACAAGGGCTTTTATTAAAATGCCTTTCAAAACATATCGTTAATGCAAAATATACGGAAACAGTGTATTAACTATTTAAAATGTCTTTCAACAAAGGTGCGAAATTGTTGTAAAAATGCTAAATACACGGTATAACAATGCTTCTTTAAATATCTGTGTCAATAATATACTTTGAAACAGTGGACTAAACCTTTATTTAAAATGTCTTTCAACAAAGGGACGTAATTGTTGAAATAATGCAAAAATACACGATATAACAATGCTCTTTAAAATGTGTGTCAATAATATACTTTGAAACAGTGGACTAAACCTTTATTTAAAATGACTTTCAACAAAGGGACGTAATTGTTGGAAATAAATGCAGAAAAATACACAAGTGTATAACAAAATGGTCTTTAAAATGACTGTGTAAAAATAATTATACTTTGAAACAAGCTATGGACTAAACCTTTATTTAAACGTGACTTTCAAAAAAGAGACGTAATTGTAGGAAATAAGGCAAAAATACACGATATAGGAATGCTCTTTAAAAATGTGTGTCAATAATATACTTAGAAACAGTGGACTAAACCTTTATTTAAAATGACTTTCAACAAAGGGGTGTAATTGTTTGAAAAAATGAAGAAATACAGGTTATAACAATGGCCTTTAATAATGTGTCAATAATATACTTTGAAACTGTGGACTAGACCCTTATTTAAAATGACATTCAAAAAAGCGGCGTAATTGTTGGAAATGATGCAGAAATACACGTTATAACAATGGTCTTTATGAATGTGTGTCAATAATATACTTTGAAACAGTTGACTAAACTTTTATATAAAATGACTTTCAGCAAAGGGACGTAATTGTCTGAAATATGGCAAAAATATACGCTATAACAATGCTTTTTAAAAATGTGTGTCAATAATATGCTTTGAAACAGTGGACTAAACCTTTATTGAAAATGACTTTTAACAAAGGGGCGTAATTGTTGGAAATAATGCAGAAATACACGTTATAACAATGTTCTTCAAGAATGTGTGTCAATAATATGCTTTGAAACAGTGGACTAAACCTTTATTGAAAATGACTTTCAACAAAGGGGCGTAATTGTTTTAACTAATGCAGAAATACACGTTATAACAATGGTCTTTAAGAATGTGTGTCAATAATATACTTTGAAACAGTTGACTAAACTTTTATATAAAATGACTTTCAGCAAAGGGACGTAATTGTTGGAAATAATGCAGAAATACACGGTATAACAATGCTCTTTAAATATTTCTGTCAATAATATACTCTGAAATAGTGGACTAAAACTTTATTTAAAATGACTTTCAACAAAGGGACGTAATTGTTGGAAATAATGCAGAAATACACGTTATAACAACGGTCTATATGAATGTGTGTCAATAATATAATTTGAAACAGTTGACTAAACCTTTATTTCAATTGATTTTTAACAAAGGGACGTAATTTTTAGAAATAAGGCAAAAATACACGATATAACAATGATCTTTAAAAATGTGTGTCAATAATGTACTTTGAGACAGTGGACTAAACCTTTATTTCAAATGACTTTCAAAAAAGGGGCGTAATTGTTTTAACTAATGCAGAAATACACGTTATAACAATGGTCTTTAAGAATGTGTGTCAATAATATACTTTGAAACAGTTGACTAAACTTTTATTTAAAATGACTTTCAACAAAGGGACGTAATTATTGGAAATAAGGCAAAAATATACGATATAACAATGCTCTTTAAAATGTGTGTCAATAATATGCTTTGAAACAATGGACTAAACCTTTATTGAAAATGACATTCAACAAAGGGGCGTAATTGTTGGAAATGATGCAGAAATACACTTTATAACAATGGTCTTTATGAATGTGTGTCAATAATATACTTTGAAACAGTTGACTAAACTTTTATATAAAATGACTTTCAACAAAGGGACGTAATTGTCCCTTTGTTGCTATAACAATGGGATATGAATGTGAGTCAATATGAATATATGAATGTGAATACAATATGTGTATATGAATGTGTGTCAATAATATACTTTGAAACAGTTGACTAAACCTTTATTTAAATTGATTTTTAACAAAGGAGCGTTAATTGTTGGGAATTATGAAGGAATGATCGGTATAACGATGCTCTTTAAATATTTGTGTCAATAATATACTCTGAAACAGTGGACTAAACCTTTATTTAAAATGACTTTCAACAAAGGGTCGTAATTGTTGAAAATAATGCAGAAATACACGCTATAACAATGGTCTTCATGAATGTGTGTCAATAATATACTTTGAAACAATGGACTAAACCTTTATTTAAAATGACTTTCAACAAAGGGGCGTAATTGTTGGAAATAATGCAGAAATACACGTTATAACAATGTTCTTTAACAATGTGTGTCAATAATATGCTTTGAAACAGTGGACTAAACATTTATTGAAAATGACTTTCAACAAAGGGGCGTAATTGTTGGAAATAATGCAGAAATACACGTTATAACAATGGTCATTATGAATTATGTGTGTATCCAATAATATACTTTGAAACAGTGGACTAAACCTGTATTTAAATTGACTTTAAACAAAGGGGCGTAATTGTTGGAAATAAGGCAAAAATACACGATATAACAATTCTCTTAAAAAATGTGTGTCAATAATGTATTTTGAAACAGTGGACTAAACCTTTATTGAAAATGACTTTCAACAAAGGGGCGTAATTGTTGGAAATAATGCAGAAATACACGTTATAACAACGGTCTTTATGAATGTGTGTCAATAATATACTTTGAAACAGTTGAATAAACCTTTATTTAAATTGATTTTAAAAAAAGGGACGTAATTGTTCGATATAAAGCAAAAATATACAATATAACAATGCTCTTTAAATATCTGTGTCAATAATATACTTTGAAACAGTGGACTAAACCTTTATTTAAAAATCCTTTCAACAAAGGGACGTAACTGTTGGAAATAATGCAGAAATACACGTTATAACAATGGTCTTCATGAATGTGTGTCAATAATATACTTTGAAACAATGGACTAAACCTTTATTTAAAATGACTTTCAACAAAGGGTCGTAATTGTTGAAAATAATGCAGAAATACACGCTATAACAATGGTCTTCATGAATGTGTGTCAATAATATACTTTGAAACAATGGACTAAACATTTATTTAAAATGACTTTCAACAAAGGGGCGTAATTGTTGGAAATAATGCAGAAATACACGTTATAACAATGTTCTTTAACAATGTGTGTCAATAATATGCTTTGAAACAGTGGACTAAACATTTATTGAAAATGACTTTCAACAAAGGGGCGTAATTGTTGGAAATAATGCAGAAATACACGTTATAACAATGGTCATTATGAATGTGTATCAATAATATACTTTGAAACAGTGGACTAAACCTGTATTTAAATTGACTTTAAACAAAGGGGCGTAATTGTTGGAAATAAGGCAAAAATACACGATATAACAATTCTCTTAAAAAATGTGTGTCAATAATGTATTTTGAAACAGTGGACTAAACCTTTATTGAAA
Source organism: Cheiracanthium punctorium (assembly GCA_038373885.1). Classification (NCBI taxonomy): domain Eukaryota; kingdom Metazoa; phylum Arthropoda; class Arachnida; order Araneae; family Cheiracanthiidae; genus Cheiracanthium; species Cheiracanthium punctorium. The sequence continues at coordinate 8,279 of JAWZYV010017754.1, forward strand.
ATGACTTTCAACAAAGGGGCGTAATTGTTGGAAATAATGCAGAAATACACGTTATAACAACTGTCTTTATGAATGTGTGTCAATAATATACTTTGAAACAGTTGAATAAACCTTTATTTAAATTGATTTTAAAAAAAGGGACGTAATTGTTCGATATAAAGCAAAAGTATACAATATAACAATGCTCTTTAAATATCTGTGTCAATAATATACTTTGAAACAGTGGACTAAACCTTTATTTAAAAATCCTTTCAACAAAGGGACGTAACTGTTGGAAATAATGCAGAATTACACGTTATAACAATGGTCTTCATGAATGTGTGTCAATAATATACTTTGAAACAATGGACTAAACCTTTATTTAAAATGACTTTCAACAAAGGGGCGTAATTGTTGAAAATAATGCAGAAATACGCGTTATAACAATGGTCTTCATGAATGTGTGTCAATAATATACTTTGAAACAATGGACTAAACCTTTATTTAAAATGACTTTCAACAAAGGGGCGTAATTGTTGGAAATAATGCAGAAATACACGCTATAACAATGGTCTTCATGAATGTGTGTCAATAATATACTTTGAAACAATGGACTAAACCTTTATTTAAAATGACTTTCAACAAAGGGGCATAATTGTTGGAAATAATGCAGAAATACACGTTATAACAATGTTCTTTAAGAATGTGTGTCAATAATATGCTTTGGAACAGTGGACTAAACCTTTATTGAAAATAACTTTCAACAAAGGGGCGTAATTGTTGGAAATAATGCAGAAATACACGTTATAACAATGGTCATTATGAATGTGTATCAATAATATACTTTAAACAGTGGACTAAACCTTTATTTAAAATGACTTTAAAAAAAGGGACGTTAATTCTTCGGAATTATGCAGGAATGCACGGTATAACAATGCTCTTTAAATATTTGTGTCAATTATATACTCTGAAACAGCGGACTAAGCCTTTATTTAAAATGACTTTTAACAAAGGGGCGTAATTGTTGGAAATAATGCAGAAATGCACGTTATGACAATGGTCTTTAAGAAGGTGTATCATTAATGTACTTAGAAACAGTGGACTAAACCTTTATTTAAAATGACTTTCAACAAAGGGGCGTAATTATTTAAATAATGAAGAAATACACGTTATAACAATGGCCATTAATAATGTGTGTCAATAATATATTTTGAAACAGTGGACTAAACCTTTATTTAAAATGAATTTAAACAAAGGGGCGTAATTGTTTGAAATAATGAAGAAATACACGTTATAACAATGGTCTTTAAGAGTGTGTATCAATAATATACTTTGAAACAGTTGACTAAACCTTTATTTAAAATGACTTTCAACAAAGGGACGTAATTGTTGGAAATAATGCAGAAATACACGTTATAACAATGGTGTTTATGAATGTGTATCAATAATATACTTTGAAACAGTTGACTAAACTTTATTTAAAATGACTTTCAACAAAGTGGCGTAATTGTATGAAATAATGAAGAAATACACCTTAAAACAATGGCCTTTAAGATTGTGTGTCAATAATATACTTTGCCTTTCAACAAAGGGGCGTAATATACTTGAATGTAAGTAATATACTTGACTTGTAAATAACACTTGTAAGTAGAATACTTGACTTGTAAGTAGTATATTTGACTTGTAAGTAATATACTTGACTTTCAACAAAGGGGCGTAATTGTTGGAAATAATGCAGAAATACACGCTACAACAATGCTCTTTAGAAACGTGTGTCAATAATAGACTTTGAAACAGTGGACTTAACATTTATTGAAAATGACTTTCAAAAAACGGGCGTAATTTTTGGAAATAATGCAGAAATACACGGCAGAACAATGCTCTTTAAATATCTGTGTCAATAATATACTTTGAAACAGTGGACTAAACCTTTATTTAAAAATCCTTCAACAAAGGGACGTAATTGTTGGAAATAATGCAGAAATGCACGTTATAACAATGGTCTTTAAGAATGTGTATCAATAATATACTTTGAAACAGTTGACTAAACCTTTATTCAAAATGACTTTCAACAACGGGACGTTCATTGCTGGAAATTATGCAGGAATGCACAGTATAACAACCTATTTATAATGTAAGTCAATAATGCACTTATTATCAAAGGTTTTATTAAAATGCCTTTGAACAAAGAGACATTATCGTTAAACGTAAGGTAAAAATATACAGGAACAGTGTATGAACGTTTATTTAAAATGTCTTTCAACAAAGGGGCGAAATTGGTTGCAATAATTCTAAAATACACGGTATAACAATGCTCTTTAAATATCTGTGTCAATAATATACTTTGAAACAGTGGACTAAACCTTTATTTAAAAATCCTTTCAACAAAGGGACGTAACTGTTGGAAATAATGCAGAAATAAACGTTATAACAATGGTCTTCTTGAATTTGTGTCAATAATATACTTTGAAAAAATGGACTAAACCTTTATTTAAAATGACTTTCAACAAAGGGGCGTAATTGTTGGAAATAATGCAGAAATACACGCTATAAGAATTTTCTTTAAGAATGTGTGTGAATAATATGCTTTGAAAAAGTGGACTAAACCTTTATTGAAAATGACTTTCAACAAAGGGGCGTTATTGTTGGAAATAATGCAGAAATACACGTTATAACAATGGCCATTAATAATGTCTGTCAATAATATACTTTGAAACAGTGGACTAAACCTTCATTTAAAATGACTTTCAACAAAGGGGCGTAATTGTTTGAAATAATGAAGAAATACACGTTATAACAATGGTCTTTCAGAATGTGTATCAATAATATACTTTGAAACAGTTGACTAAACCTTTATTTAAAATTACTTTCAACAAAGGGACGTAATTGTTGGAATTAAGGCAAAAATACACGATATAACAATGCTCTTTTAAAATGTGTGTAAATAATATACTTTGAAACTGTGGACTAGACCTTTATTTAAAATGACTTTCAACAAAGGGGCGTAATTGTTGGAAATAATGCAGAAATACACGCTATAACAATGGTCTTTATGAATGTGTGTCAATAATATACTTTGAAACAATGGACAAAGCCTTTATTGAAAATGACTTTCAACAAAGGGGCGTAATTGTTGGGAATAATGCATAAATACACGCTATAACAATGCTCTTTAGAAATGTGTGTCAATAATAGACTTTAACAGTGGACTAAACTTACTTAGGAAACAGTGGACTAAACCTTTATTAAAAATGACTTTCAACAAAGGGGCGTAATTGTATGAAATAATGAGAAAATACACGTTAAAACAATGGCCTTTAAGAATGTGTGTCAATAATATACTTTGCCTTTCAACAAAGGGGCTTAATATACTTGAATGTAAGTAATATACTTGGCTTGTAAATAATACTTGTAAGTAGAATAATTGACTTGTAACATACTTGTAATATACTTGACGTGTAAGTAATACTTGTAAGTAGAATACTTGACTTGTAAGTAATATACTTGACTTTCAACAAAGGGGCGTAATTGTTGGAAATAATGCAGAAATACACGCTACAACAATGCTCTTTAGAAATGTGTGTCAATAATAGACTTTGAAACAGTGGACTTAACATTTATTGAAAATGACTCAAAAAACGGTAGTAATTTTTGGAAATAATGCAGAAATACACGGCATAACAATGCTCTTTAAATATCTGTGTCAATAATATACTTTGAAACAGTGAACTAAACCTTTATTTAAATATCCTTTCAACAAAGGGACGTAATTGTTGGAAATAATGCAGAAATAAATTTTATAACAATGGTTTTTATGAATGTGTGTCAATAATATACTTTGAAGCAGTTGACTAAACTTTTATATAAAATGACTTTCAACAAAGGGACGTAATTGTCCCTTTGTTGCTATAACAATGGGATATGAATGTGAGTCAATATGAATATATGAATGTGAATACAATATGTGTATATGAATGTGTGTCAATAATATACTTTGAAACAGTTGACTAAACCTTTATTTAAATTGATTTTTAACAAAGGAGCGTTAATTGTTGGGAATTATGAAGGAATGATCAGGATAACTATGCTCTTTAAATATTTGTGTCAATAATATACTCTGAAACAGTGGACTAAACCTTTATTGAAAATGACTTTCAACAAAGGGGCGTAATTGTTGGAAATAATGCAGAAATACACGTTATAACAACGGTCTTTATGAATGTGTGTCAATAATATACTTTGAAACAGTTGAATAAACCTTTATTTAAATTGATTTTTAAAAAAGGGACGTAATTGTTCGATATAAAGCAAAAATATACAATATAACAATGCTCTTTAAATATCTGTGTCAATAATATACTTTGAAACAGTGGACAAAACCTTTATTTAAAAATCCTATCAACAAAGGGACGTAACTGTTGGAAATAATGCAGAAATACACGTAATAACAATGGTCTTTAAGAATGTGTATCAATAATGTACTTAGAAACAGTGGACTAAACCTTTATTTAAAATGACTTTCAACAAAGGCGCGTAATTGTTTGAAATAATGAAGAAATACACGTTATAACAATGGCCATTAATAATGTGTGTCAATAATATACTTTGAAACAGTGGACTAAATCTTTATTTAAAATGACTTTCAACAAAGGGGCGTAATTGTTTGAAATAATGAAGAAATACACGTTATAACAATGGTCTTTTAGAATGTGTATCAATAATATACTTTGAAACAGTTGACTAAACCTTTATTTAAAATTACTTTCAACAAAGGGACGTAATTGTTGGAAATAAGGCAAAAATACACGATATAACTATGCTCTTTTAAAATGTGTGTAAATAATATACTTTGAAACTGTGGACTAGACCTTTATTTAAAATGACTTTCAACAAAGGTTCGTAATTGTTGGAAATAATGCAGAAATACACGCTATAACAATGGTCTTTATGAATGTGTGTCAATAATATACTTTGAAACAATGGATAAAGCCTTTATTGAAAATTACTTTCAACAAAGGGACGTAATTGTTGGAAATAATGCAGAAATACACGTTATAACAATGTTCTTTAAGAATGTGTGTGAATAATATGCTTTGAAAAAGTGGACTAAACCTTTATTTAAAATGACTTTGAACAAAGGGGCGTAATTGTTTGAAATAATGAAGAAATACACGTTATAACAATGGCCATTAATAATGTGTGTCAATAATATACTTTGAAACAGTGGACTAAACCTTTATTTAAAAGGACTTTCAACAAAGGGGCGTAATTGTTTGAAATAATGAAGAAATACACGTTATAACAATGGTCTTTCAGAATGTGTATCAATAATATACTTTGAAACAGTTGACTAAACCTTTATTTAAAATGACTTTCAACAAAGGGGCGTAATTGTTGGAAATAATGCAGAAATACACGCTATAACAGTGCTCTTTAGAAATGTGTGTCAATAATAGACTTTAACAGTGGACTAAACTTACTTAGGAAACAGTGGACTAAACCTTTATTAAAAATGACTTTCAACAAAGGGGCGTAATTGTTGGAAATAATGCAGAAATACACGTTATAAGAATGGTTTTTATGAATGTGTATCAAAAATATACTTTGAAACAGTTGACTAAACTTTATTTAAAATGACTTTCAACAAAGGGACCTAATTGTTGGAAATAAGGCAAAAATACACGATATAACAATGCTCTTTTAAAATGTGTATAAATAATATACTTTGAAACTGTGGACTAGACCTTTATTTAAAATGACTTTCAACAAAGGGGCTTAATTGTTGGGAATAATGCAGAAATACACGCTATAACAATGCTTTTTAGAAATGTGTGTCAATAATAGACTTTAACAGTGGATTAAACTTACTTAGGAAACAGTGGACTAAACCTTTATTTCAAATGACTTTCAACAAAGGGGCGTAATTTTATGAAATAATGAGAAAATACACGTTAAAACAATGGCCTTTAAGAATGTGTGTCAATAATATACTTTGCCTTTCAACAAAAGAGCGTAATATACTTGAATGTAAGTAATATACTTGGCTTGTAAATAATACTTGTAAGTAGAATACTTGACTTGTAACATACTTGTAATATACTGGACGTGTAAGTAATACTTGTAAGTAGAATACTTGACTTGTAAGTAATATACTTGACTTTCAACAAAGGGGCGTAATTGTTGGAAATAATGCAGAAATACACGCTACAACAATGCTCTTTAGAAATGTGTGTCAATAATAGACTTTGAAACAGTGGACTTAACATTTATTGAAAATGACTTTCAAAAAACGGGAGTAATTTTTGGAAATAATGCAGAAATACACGGCATAACAATGCTCTTTAAATATCTGTGTCAATAATATACTTTGAAACAGTGGACTAAACCTTTATTTAAATATCCTTTCAACAAAGGGACGTAATTGTTGGAAATTATGCAGGAATGCACAGTATAACAACCTATTTATAATGTGTGTCAATAATGCACTTATTATCAAAGGGTTTTATTAAAAATGCCTTTGAAGAAAGAGACATTATCGTTAAACGTAAGGCAAAAATATACAGGAAACAGTGTATTGAACCTTTATTTAAAATGTCTTTCAACAAAGGGGCGAAATTGGTTGCAATAATGCTAAAATACACGGTTTAACAATGCTCTTTAAATATCTGTGTCAATAATATACTTTGAAACAGTGGACTAAACCTTTATTTAAAAATCCTTTCAACAAAGGGACGTAATTGTTGGAAATAATGCAGAAATACACGCTATAACAATGGTCTTCATGAATGTGTGTCAATAATATACTTTGAAACAATGGACTAAACCTTTATTTAAAATGACTTTCAACAAAGGGGCGTAATTGTTGGAAATAATGCAGAAATACACGTTATAACAATGTTCTTTAAGAATGTGTGTCAATAATATGCTTTGAAACAGTGGACTAAACCTTTATTGAAAATGACTTTCAACAAAGGGGCGTAATTGTTGGAAATAAGGCAAAAATACAGGATATAACAATTCTCTTAAAAAATGTGTGTCAATAATGTACTTTGAAACAGTGGACTAAACCTTTATTGAAAATGACTTTAAACAAAGGGGCGTAATTGTTGGAAAATAATGCAGAAATACTCGTTATAACAATGGTCTTTATGAATGCGTCTCAATAATATACTTTGAAACAGTTGACTAAAATTTTATTTAAAATGACTTTCAACAAAGGGACGTTCATGCTTGGGAATTATGCAGGAATGCACGGTATAACAATGCTCTTTAAATATTTCTGTCAATAATATACTCTGAAATATTGGACTAAAACTTTATTTAAAATGACTTTCAACAAAGGGACGTAATTGTTGGAAATAATGAAGAAATACACGTTATAACAACGGTCTTTATGAATGTGTGTCAATAATATAATTTCAAACACTTGACTAAACCTTTATTTCAATTGATTTTTAACAAAGGGACGTAATTGTTAGAAATAAGGGAAAAATACACGATATAACAATCATCTTTAAAAATGTGTGTCAATAATGTACTTTGAGACAGTGGACTAAACCTTTATTTCAAATGACTTTCAAAAAAGGGCGTAATTGTTTGAAATAATGAAGAAATACACGTTATAACAATGGTCTTTCAGAATGTGTATCAATAATATACTTTGAAACAGTTGACTAAACTTTTATTTAAAATGACTTTCAACAAAGGGACGTAATTATTGGAAATAAGGCAAAAATATACGATATAAGAATGCTCTTTAAAATGTGTGTCAATAATATGCTTTGAAACAATGGACTAAACCTTTATTGAAAATGACATTCAACAAAGGGGCGTAATTGTTGGAAATGATGCAGAAATACACTTTATAACAATGGTTTTTATGAATGTGTGTCAATAATATACTTTGAAACAGTTGACTAAACTTTTATATAAAATGACTTTCAACAAAGGGACGTAATTGTCCTTTGTGCTATAACATGGATATGAATGTGAGTCAATATGAATATATAATGGAATACATATGTTATATGAATGTGTGTCAATAATATACTTTGAAACAGTTGACTAAACCTTTATTTAAATGATTTTTAACAAAGGAGCGTTAATTGTTGGAAATTATGCAGGAATGACACGTTATAACAATGCTCTTTAATATTGTGTGTCAATAATATACTCTGAAACAGTGGACTAAACCTTTATTGAAAATGACTTTCAACAAAGGGGCGTAATTGTTGGAAATAATGCAGAAATACACGTTATAACAACGGTCTTTATGAATGTGTGTCAATAATATACTTTGAAACAGTTGACTAAACCTTTATTTAAATTGATTTTAAACAAAGGGAGCGTAATTGTTGGATATAATGCAAGAATATACAGTATAACAATGCTCTTTAAATATCTGTGTCAATAATATACTTTGAAACAGTGGACTAAACCTTTATTTAAAATGACTTTCAACAAAGGGCGTAATTGTTGGAAATAATGCAGAAATACACGTTATAACAATGGTCTTCATGAATGTGTGTCAATAATATACTTTGAAACAATGGACTAAACCTTTATTTAAAATGACTTTCAACAAAGGGGCGTAATTGTTCGAAATAATGCAGAAATACACGATATAACAATGCTCTTTAAGAATGTGTGTCAATAATATACTTTGAAACAATGGACTAAACCTTTATTTAAAATGACTTTCAACAAAGGGACGTAACTGTTGGAAATAATGCAGAAATACACGTTATAACAATGGTCTTCATGAATGTGTGTCAATAATATACTTTGAAACAGTTGACTAAACCTTTTTTTAAAATGACTTTCAACAAAGGGGCGTAATTGTTGGAAATAATGCAGAAATACACGCTATAACAATGCTCTTTATGAATGTGTGTCAATAATATACTTTGAAACAGTGGACTAAACCTTTATTTAAAATGACTTTCAACAAAGGGCGTAATTGTTGGAAATAATGCAGAAATACACGCTATAACAATGGTCTTCATGAATGTGTGTCAATAATATACTTTGAAACAGTTGACTAAACCTTTATTTAAAATGACTTTCAACAAAGGGACGTAATTGTTGGAAATAATGCAGAAATACACGTTATAACAATGTTCTTTAAGAATGTGTGTAAATAATATACTTTGAAAAAGTGGACTATACCTTTATTTAAAATGACTTTCAACAAAGGGCGTAATTGTTGGAAATAATGCAGAAATACACGTTATAACAATGGTCTTCATGAATGTGTGTCAATAATATACTTTGAAACAGTGGACTAAACCTTTATTTAAAATGACTTTCAACAAAGGGGCGTAATTGTTGGAAATAATGCAGAAATACACGTTATAACAATGGTCTTTAAGAATGTGTGTCAATAATATACTTTGAAACAGTGGACTAAACCTTTATTTAAAATGACTTTCAACAAAGGGGCGTAATTGTTGGAAATAATGCAGAAATACACGTTATAACAATGTTCTTTAAGAATGTGTGTCAATAATGTGCTTTGAAACAGTGGACTAAACCTTTATTTAAAATGACTTTCAACAAAGGGGCGTAATTGTTTGAAATAATGAAGAAATACACGTTATAACAATGGCCATTAATAATGTGTGTCAATAATATACTTTGAAACAGTGGACTAAACCTTTATTTAAAATGACTTTCAACAAAGGGGCGTAATTGTTGGAAATAATGCAGAAATACACGTTATAACAATGTTCTTTAAGAATGTGTGTCAATAATATACTTTGAAACAGTTGACTAAACCTTTATTTAAAATGACTTTCAACAAAGGGACGTAATTGTTTGAAATAATGAAGAAATACACGTTATAACAATGGCCATTAATAATGTGTGTCAATAATATACTTTGAAACAGTGGACTAAACCTTTATTTAAAATGACTTTCAACAAAGGGCGTAATTGTTGGAAATAATGCA
>JAWZYV010017755.1:0-33716 GCA_038373885.1 Cheiracanthium punctorium
TGCGACAAATCCGTCTATACCACAATTTCAATTCTCAAGAGAGTTCTTCAGAATTGGAATTGCTGTACTGTTGTGTCTGACAGAGAAATTTACGATGATGGACTACGAATTTGGCGGTATGGTGTGATATCAATAGGGTTCACTCAGTCTAGCCATAGATCACCTACGGGGGAAGGGGCAGACGAGCACTAAAAACAACTCTGTTACAGAGAAAATTTGTTGTGGACTAGAGGGGAAAATTTGTTTTTATCTACTTCTTTCTTCTATTGTGGCGACCTCAGTCGGACTGAGCTTTTCTCTGTCCACCTAAACAATTATATACAAAACATATATGTCTTTCTTCTCTAAATTACATTATATGTGTATTGTATATATATATATTATTTATATTATTATATTATATATATTATATAGACACACACACACAATTAAAAATTGGATATTTGCGAATAAAATATGAAAATACTGCAGGTACAAATTGAAGCTGTTCGAGTGTCAGATTTAGGGGGGGGGGGTAACCACCAACCCCCCTTCCCCCCTTGAATGCGCCAATGCACATTTCGGTATCGGTATGCAGATTTAGATGGAAAACATGGATTTTAAATATCTCTAAACTTACTTTGATGAGTTTTAGCGAGACGTCTGAACGTAGATGCATGTATGTATGCTCGCATAGATACATGTGCGATCCATTTTGAACATCTTTTACCTGGCATCTGTATATACGCAATGTATGTATGTATGTACGTAACTCGTATATTTAAAAAATTGTTCATCGTACAATGTTCAAATTTTATACTTAGGAGTGTTGTAAGCTGTAGCTGTTCACTATCCGTCTGTAGTTTCAATCGACTGGATTGCTTATTGACAGAGCCACCCAAAAGAATTTCAAAACATTACAATCTTTGCGCACTCATTCTTTAAAGCGTATTTTACAGATATTCATCTATTTCTAACGAAACTAAATGAATACCTGTTATTAAAGATTGCATAATGAATAGTATGCCTGGCAGAGATCAATTAACTTTTCTCTAGCCAGGGATATTGATTACATTCTTCTGCCCATCCCCGGCATCCGCCCCCCGCCCCTGTCAATTCGCATCCAGTTCGTATTTGTAGTTTTATGCAGTATAGTGTACAGTTTTTCTCAGTGTTGGCTGAGTCTTATTTTGATGCATAAATACGAATTTTATGGATTTGCCCACGACAGATGAAGAGGCTGTTAAGTATTTTCAAAAATTTGATGTTCCATTTTTGTACATGCATTGTTCAATGGAACACGAAATGAAGCTATATTTAATTTTAATGATCTTTTTGTAAGGAAAAGCCATTTAAGGTCTTGTAGGTGTTACGTCGGTATTAGAACTGGTAATTGATTTGAAAATTCTCGTGTAAGTTTTAAAAGATCACAGATGATTCTCAAAAATAGTGACACATTGGGACCAAAGGCTTTGCAGATTATAGATCATTGCAATGCTGACGTATTCTTTTACTTCAATTATGAACTAATATGATATTATTAATGGCTAAATTAAAGGTAAATATTAATTATATGCTCCCATTTAGTTTAATTAATTAAATATTTATTTAAAATACATGAAAAAGGAAATTATTTAAATTAATTTTATACCTAGGAGCTATGCTGTTTGCTTTGGGGCTTTTGATTTGAGTTTAGCTATTTCATCTTCAGTCTATTAATTGTCATTATTTAAGAATTTTTCTGTACAAGCGTCGCCTACAAATTTAACAGTTTTGACATCCTGAAAATTAACGGGAGGAATTTCTTTTTAATAGTCTTTTTTCCTACCTTATTTTGAACATTTTTACAATTCGCATTCCCCTCTTAGCACTAATAGATAAAGGATTAAAGCATGTTCTCTGTCTTTTTGGGACACCCTGTATAATGTTAAAAACATTGCCTCGGCTGCTCTATAATCCATCTTTGTGTTGAAAATAGGCTCACCTGTACGTTCTAACATGAGAATCATTCAAATTGCATAAAAACATGTTTTGATTTTTTTAAAATACATTTGCAATTTTAATCATTTTATTCAACTCATCCAGAGCACATGTCTTCCACAGTAAAATCAATAAAACATCAACAGAACAAGCTCTTAAATGCTGTATGAAATAAACTTTTAAAAAGTTGTATTTTTTTTTACTGTAAAATGCATTTTTAAGAAAAATTAAGTGCCCCCCTTTAAACTTTGCCGTAGGCGTATATACACGCCCGAGAAAATTAAAGCATCGACTGTGCAAAGTGTACACATACGCTCCGGAGCTATTAAAGGGTTAATCTTGTTTTTTTTTTTAACCTGTAGTGTTTTTTTTTCTAATTTATGTTCTTTTTTCTATTTTTACAGTTGACAAATCTATCCAGACGCCGACGCACCTGGACACCCAATTCGAGCTCGACAACCTGTCCCGGGATTTTGCAAAGCTGCTCGAAGACGGAGGTTCGAGCCACGCGGACGTGGAACTGGTGTGCGGAGACTCCACCTTCAAGGCCCACGGCAGCCTGCTGAGCGTCCGATCCGACGTCTTCAGGACGATGCTCCAGGCCGACATGCTGGAGGCCAGGACGGGAAGAGTGGAGATACGAGACGCGGATCCGGATACCTTCAAGGAGTTCCTGCAGTATGTTTACACGGGACGACTGCCCGAACTGACCGCGGAAAACGCGATGCGACTCTACGAGATCGGCGACCGCTACTCCGTGGCTGGAATGAAGGAGAGGTGTGCCAGCTTCTTGACGGATGCCCTGGCTAAGGACAACGCTTGCACAATTCTCAGTCTAGCTGACCAGCACAATGATCAGGCGTTTAAAGAGAGCGTCATGTCTTACGTCCTGAAACATAAGATACCCCTCTGCCAGGAATACTGGGCTGACTTTACCAAGGCCCAACCGCAGCTGGCCCTTGAGGTGCACGATCGATTCCTCAAGCTCCACATTGACAAGCTGGTTTAGTTCTCGGCAATCGAAAGTGCTTTTTCTGTGTGTTTATAAAAATGAATGGATATTTTTTGTAACTAAACCGAAGTCATGATTCATTTTCATATAATTTTACCACAGTGTTTCAGATTTCATTTTTTCTAATAAAAATATTTTCTTTAAATAAATTTTGGTTTTTGTATCTGTTTGGGAAATTCTTCATATCTCATGTCGTTACCAGTGTTAGTCGTTACCAATCTAGTTCTGAGCAACTCCAAGTATAATCAACTCACCATCAGTAAGTTCTAAGGACCAGCCAAATACCTCGAGTTATCAGAAGTTCGTGTTATTGGTTTCCCCCTTTCATGCAAAAATTTAAATTTTGTACAATAAATAGTACTGCTTAATCAATATTGTACGCTATTTGAAGTAAAATTTTAGTATTTTAAATGTTAAACATAAGAAAAAAAGAATGCGCACGGAAAGTTTCTTCCTCCATTCTCGAACCTGAATAAATCACCAGGGTAGAGATGGTATCTTTCTTTATCATTGAGGTTGTTTCGCGGGGAAAGAAAACTTTGAGAGAAAAAAACTTTCGTAGTTTTCTTTAAATCTATTATTATTATTTTATGGGTTTCCAAGCATGAAATGAAATGAAAACTGTTCCAAAAAATTCCGACTTAGAGAGAGACTTCGAAATATAGAGATGATTTTGTATTTAAAAAAATTAGAAGTGTTTTCGTACTTCACGAAAACTTCGAAATATAAGAATATTCGAGTTATGAGATTTCGACTTCTCGCGAATTCGCAGTAGCTGGTATGTCTTTTTTCTGTTCTCGCAAAAGAAGGGTCATTTCTTTAATTAAGATCGCAAGCGACTTATCTATTAGCAGTGACGCACACATCAGGTGTTACACCTGTTTTGGTAGCACCACTTAGCCTTGTCCTTACCCCATAGTGATGTGCCATTCGAATGATTTCCATAATCGATTTTGAATCGTGCCAATAATGGATTAATCGAAGTGAAAATTCGTGACTTTACTATTCGAATTGTATTCAAGATTAATCGCGATTTCACTATTCGAATTGTATTCACGATTAATCGTTCCAGTATTCGAATTGTATTCACGAATAATGGTGATTAATCGTTTCACCAGTGCTATTCGAATGCTATGTGCTGAACGATGGGGTTTTAAGTTTAGGTTGGCTCCAATGAATTGACGATTGAATTTATTAAAATTTAATGGCTTTAAATGATCATGAGAGAGAGAGAGATCGGTTGTTCATTTAACGGAAGGAGCTCTCATTAGAAACCCGGGACTCCTGCAGTAGAGGATGCAGGATTTTATATCGGTGAGTGAGCGGAGGGGGGGGGCTGTGTATCGAATTATTAACTAGTTTTAATTGTAAGCTAAATATTAAATTGGGGGTGTTTCATCCACTTCCTCTGAATACGAGCCTGGTCTAGGGAAAGAAATCGCTAATGCTATTAAAAAAGCGTTCGCGGTTTCACTATTCGAATAGTATTCTCCATTTCGAATGGCATTGGCGATTTTACCTGTCAAAGACTCTTCAAATGCTGTGTAAGATTGTAAGACACCCACCGGGGGGGGCGACCCAAGGGTTTACGGCAATATTCCCCCCCGGAGGAAGAGTCCAGTTTATTTAACTTTGAACAACAATACAAACTGTGCCACTGGGGTTCGCAGAATCCCACTAGCAGAAGGAACAAGGATCTTAGTAACACCAAAAATCTGGAGTGACTCCACTCGACTTTCCGAACACTTACGATTAAGATCATTACCAAGCATTTAAATAAATTTTAATCGATGAATAATTCAAACATATATACCCAATTGAAGCTCAATCGAAAGCACCATTTAAACGCTATCGCATTTTCAAGAATTTCCCTCCATAGGCCAAAGAGATAGCGCCCCTCCATAGGCGCAAAAGAAATCTTTGTCATAGCCCTGTAGAAAAACTATAAGTCCTATACACACCAAAATCAATACCGGTCTTGCAACGGTGGTTTATAACATATATACCCAATTAGAGCTCAATCGAATTTACCGTTTTAACGCTAGCGCACTTTCAAGAATTTTCCCCATAGGCCATAATGTAAAAGAAATCTTTGAAATAGCCCTGTAGGAAAACTGTAATTCCTATACATACCAAAATCAATACCGGTCTTGCAACGGTGGTTTATAACACATATACCCAATTTGAGCTCAATCGAATATACAGTCTGTCAATTAAATAACCAAATGTCGGAACCGTATATGAACAATACAGTTGTTGGGACATTTTTTTTGGACTTCCCCCCCCCTCCCCCAATTCTATTTAAAAAAAAAATAGTTATGGGTGACATAGATCCACGAGAATCCTTTACTTTTTTTTGAAGTATGTTATTTCTCGTCAACAATGAACAACATAAAATAGTCAACATAAAATTATAACAAATGCAATGTAACTCTTTGAGGTATAACCCTTTCCTTTCCTCCTCTCCTCATCTCCCCCCCCTCCCCCCCCCCCTCTTTTTTAAAAATAGAATTGGGGGAGGGGGGGAAGTCCAAAAAAATGTCCCAACAACTGTATTGTTCATATACGGTTCCGACATTTGGTTATTTAATTGACAGACTGTACCGTTTAAACGCTAGCGCACTTTCAAGAATTTCTTCCCATAGGCGATAATGTAAAAGAAATTTTTGTCGTAGCCCTATAGAAAAGCTATACGTCCTATACACACCGAAATCAATACCGGTCTTGCAACGGTGGTTTATGACATATATACCCAATTTGAGCTCAATCGAATGCCCCGTTTGGAGTTATCGTGTTCACTCGCATACACACAAACACATATACATACAGACACACATACATACATACATACATCTCGTAAAAAAAGCATAAATGAATTCAGAAGACCTCAAAACGTGCCCATACACCAAAATCTGGAAGTCGAATTTTTTCATGATTACACTACTTTCCTTACATGGTACATGTTCGGAAAGTAACAAGTGCTGATGATGCTACATCATTCAGTTCACGTATTTTCATAGTTCGTATATCTTTCACAGTTTACAGTTCATAATACAGTCTGATCTGTAGAATACTGACCACTTAGTTCCTTTTTTTTTTTTTCCCCCAACTGTGGAAGAATTCCTGTTCCCGTGTTCCGTCAATTACTACATCTATATATATTTATATTTTATTTTTACCAATCCATTTCGTTCAGTGTGGCCTGCTTACAATAACATATAGTGCTAACTATTAAAAACACATTAAAACATTAGGAACAAGAAAACTATATACACGGGACAACAACACATTATATAATACATTATAAATCATATAATATTATACAATTGAGAACAATTGTCTTAATATCATCAAGTTCCCTGGTCCTGAGCCAAATCCAACAACATATACTCTAATTTAACGAATATATTATTTATCCTGGCAATGTGAGTGATTAACTCCTTTCCTATTATATTCATAATAATTTATTTTTATTATTATTTTGAACCATATTTGGTAAACATAATAACGCTTACTTACGTGACCCCATACAATATGAGATTTTTTTTTTTTTTTTCTATAAGCCATAAACTTTTCTAAAACTTTTACCATTTACTGCATCCTGATAGCAGGTTTACTCTGTCACCCTTACATATCAATTTATATATATATGCTGTACATGTTACACTGATCCATCACTATTATACAGCTATCATATTAGAATTTTCTACATTATTTTTCTATTTACATCTATCTCACATGACTTTACATATTTACGTGTTACATTGATTCTTTATTTATTTTTTTATTTTTTTTACCACTATGCATATTATTTTTTCTGCACTACCTTACAGTTTTACAAATCACGTTACCTATACACTTGCTTCTTGCCTAATGCTTTACTTATAACTATTTATACATTCTTGAACATGCAAAGCGGTACACAAAATCCCAAAGAAAACATACTTTAAAATTTGACAATATACCATTTACTATATACATGTGCTATAAGGACTGCTCAAATGCTGTATGCGGGCAGATATTTAAAATTAGGTTTTTTCAGACGAATGAATTCACGACTGAACTTTTTGTAAAATGGGGTTCAATGACGGCACGGGGACAAAAAAAAAAAAAAAAAAAAAGAAAGAAAGAAAGAAAGAAAGAAAGAAAGAAAACACTTTACGGGTAAATTACAATAATGGATTTTTTTCTTTTTCCTTTCGTTTAAGTTTGCGAATTTGGATATTAAATTTTGTGTTAAAATAGAATACATGCAAATGGCGAAGTTGCAATCATCTTTGAGTCTTAATGGTGTCTGGGTACTTACTTTTCATGCAATTATCGCTTATATACTCCTTTTACCGTTTAGTTTTAGTCTTAGTACCGTTTAGTTCAGTGGAAAATGACGAGACAAATCGTAAACAGTCCCTCAAGACACAGCAATGAAGAATTTACACACAACGCTTAAAAATCAGCTTTTAAAAACAAGCAAATAACTGCTTCGCTAAGCGCTAATACAGAGCTTATGCTTTCTGACGGACATCTGCTCTCTGAATAAAACAGAAGCAAACTGACTCAACTTTTATATTTTACGCCGAACAGCGGAAAAGGTTTGAGAGTTAACTATCCGAGGAATGTTGTGAACTCGATTTTGATTGAGTAATAGAAGAGTAAAAGTGTAATAGTAATCTATCATGTGATGTTAATGCAAGAAAACAAACTTTACAGGTCCCATTGGAAAAATCGTTCCAAATATCCGAAATGTCACTGAGCTTGGTGACTCTGACTGAAGAGGTCATCTAAGCTCTATATTTTTCGAGATTTCTAGAAAATTCTATGTTAACCAATGTGTAAACCCAAAACTCCATATCTCGTTTTCTAGTTAACCAATTTTGGTGCAACAAAATGCAAAACTTAATTATTTGACATCTAGAATACGAATTTTAAACTAGTTAAACCCAAGAACGCGTGTTGCGCCAAAAATTCGTAACAATATGATACTATGCCATTTTCAGCTAAAAATAATGCGTCAAAATCTGAAAATAACGCTTATTGTCCGCGTAAAATAATTAACTTTTGCATTTTGTTGCATCAAAATCACTTACGGGGAGTTACAACCTTTAAATCTTCAAAATATCGAAAAAACTATTACTGCATTTTTCAAAAATTCGAATCTTTCTGAATCGTATGCTTCAAACAACATGAAAATATTCGTATTAGAACGCGAGTAATTGCAAAAGAAAATGTGGATTCAATGGAGTTTAAAGAGGGGATTTAAAACTTTGAACGCCAGTTTTTCTCAAAACTGCTTTTTGCGACTTGCGCGCATGATTGTAAAAAAAACTTATGCAGGCATTATCTTGAAACTTGTTGGGTAAGTACGTGTTATTAATGTCTATAACCTACACCTGTTTTTTCATGTTTTTGTACCTATTTATTATTAAAAAAAACATTTTTATGTTATGAAAAGTAGAGATTTTTTCATTTTTTTTATTGAACCCTGAGGGGGAAAAATTGAAAATTAAAAATATTATTTAGGTGTAGGTTATAGACATTAATAACACGTACTTACCCAACAAGTTTCAAGATAATGCCTGCATAAGTTTTTTTACAATCATGCGCGCTAGTCGCAAAAAGCAGTTTTGAGAAAAACGCGTTCAAAGTTTTAAATCCCCTCTTTAAACTCCATTGCATCCACATTTTCTTTTGCAATTACTCGCGTTCTAATAGGAATATTTTCATGTAGTTTGAAGCATACGATTCAGAAAGATTCAAATTTTTGAAAAGTGCAATAATAGTTTTTTCGGTATTTTGAAGGTTTAAAGGTTGTAACTCCCCTTAAAGTGTCTCCCTTTAAACTTTTAGATAGGCGTATATACACGCCCAAGACAGTTAAAGCATCGACTGTGTAAAGTGTACATATACGCTAGCTGGCTATTAAAGGATTAATCGATTTTTTTAAACTGAAGTGTTTTTTCTTGTTATTGTTTTTTATTTATGTTTTATGTAGAGGACGCTTGGTGCGCCCTCTCACACCATAAATTCTCAAGTAAGGAGGAAACAACGGGTACCTTAAAATGACGTTTCCGACCCCCCACATTGCCCTGTGATTCTGAATTTTACTGTTTCTTTCTACCGCGTTTACATTTCTGTTTCGAGAATTACGAATCACACTGTAAAAATTATTACACTTAAAAAGTGCAAGAGTAAAGCGTATTTTCAAATAATTTTTCCAATAAAAACCTCAATCCCAATCTCTGTTTAAATAGTTGTTATCGATTTACACTAAAAGCCCGTAAAATAAATAAGTATAATTACAAGTACGCTATTCAATAAATTATTATCAAACACAATACGAATATAAAACTAACCCTAAAGATTGTATAAGTTAACCCGTACATGCAGAATTAAAGTATCATCAGACTGTGTAATCATTGTACATCGTAAAAATAATATTCATGAAAATACGGAAAAAGTACTGGCAGCTGAGACGCCAGTACTATTTTCGTATATTTACGGAATTTTATTCCTGTAAACTGCAGTAGAAAATCTGTTCCACAGAGGCGCTAACCTTTGATGTACGGAAATTTTCCTGTATTCAAATATAAGCGAAGAATTTCCGTAAACTTTTACGGAAAGTTTCCAGTAGTTATGGCGTTATACTTTAGAGTGTATACTAACCTTCTGATATACAAATAGAGTATCCAGCTCAAGGTACAGGCATCATGTACACGATATACCATAAAGAGCTAGCCAGCAGTCAATAGATAGTCTGTCCAAAAAGTTGATATAGTCAACTGAGAATTTAATCCTTATTCATAGTAAGGACTGAAGATATTACTGCAGATTGTACAGAATTTCAGATTGTAGTTTGTAGTACGATGATCACAGAACTGGAACATACTAATCCCAGCCAGGCAAAACGGAGAAGGATCAGCAGAAAGCACTGATGCACGATGCACAAAAATACCACAAGATAATCACATGCTCCTAGGAGTGAGGATCGTATGAACTCTAGCGTCACCATCTCACATAGACGTTAGGTAGTGTACGATTGAGAGGCTATGACAGTTCCTGGATGCACAGTCCTGCTTGCCAATAAATTCTGTTCACAAATTTATGTGGTATCCATTTAATAGTTATGAAATACGCAAAATTTCTCATGTACAATACATGTTGTAACATAATTGTACTTCGAGTGATACTCTTTTATGTAGATAGTACATTTATTATAAGACGGTAGGAGTCAAGTTTTCGAAGTTAGTACAAACTTGCAGCTCATTACGCCGCAAAGACACATCCTTTATGAAAATAAAGAATGTATGCAATCTTTCTAGGGCTCAGCATCTATAAAATTTTCAATACTTTTGCGAAATATACCTATCTATATGCAAACACGTAGACAGTCTTAAATTGCTGGGGAAAGAATTTTTTCGTAAAAAAAAAAGCTTCAAATGTCAACTGAATATAAAATATGCACTTATTTGGTGTCCAATAAGACAGAATAATCCAGAGGACATTTCCAGTGCTGATCATGTAACGAAACACCAAAATTTCTCAGACATTACTCATTTAAATACAATTAACAGATGACACTTTGCAAAACGTTCTCAATATAAAAATACTTATGAATAATTGCACCACATACATATAGACAGTATCATCGGTAGCAGGATCACTTGGATAACATTTATGCTGCTCGACTTATTGAATCTTAGCAGTATTTTTCAAATGAAGCACTTTTATAAAGAAGCAGTCTTTCAAAAGCCGACCAATAACTTGGCTGCCCCAGAGATTTGCATATGAAAGGATCGTTTATGCAGCCAAGGTTCAAAATCATCTGGTCTGCTCGTGATCTTAGATTTTTACAGACCGAATTCAGATCCAGGCATATTTTAAATTAGTTTCCTGTATATTTTGTCTTCTAATACGTTAGTTAGAGGATATTAGTCATTTAAATGGGGGGGGGGGAACTTTTTTTATGCACTATTTGGCCGAATTGGGAGTACATGTCGTTTCTGACTATACTTTTACATTGGTTTCAAAAACGGAATATGGAGATGGGTAGTTTCAATAATAAGTGAAATATTAAGAATTAATAAAAAAAAACTCGGCTGTTCGAGCCTCGTCAGACAACTATACGCTACCTAAAATCCCATATTTTCGCTATCCCAATAATAAATAGCTGGGACGATTTAGTTTCTATTAAATTGAGCATTCAGGTAAATCCTTCGTACCACAGCATAACAAAGAATAGAGCATTTCGACGGGGCGCTCCTCTCTGCGATTGGTCGCCGTCTTGCGTGACAGCTTGGGGTTCTCGTAATGTATTTCAATGGGAAAAACCCGATTTTCAACATTCAAAAAAAGCATTAAATTTAATTTTTTGGATGATTGTAATGGATGGAATTTGTTAATCAGACCTTCGACTTTTGTGTCCCAGGTGGCGTTTAATATTTTAAAAAGCTGAACATATAATATTTTAATGATATTTCAAGAGACTTTTTCCGCTAGACTTTATGTACGGGAATGAACACAACGTTTGTTTTAAGATTCGGTAGGTTATTCGGATTACTGTTTGTTTACAAATATCATTGTTGTGCATGCGAAATTTTCTTACATTGTGAGATTTATGCAAGAATAAAGATTTGTTTTTGAATTATAATTCATCGGATATTCTGTATGCCCTAGAAAACATCAAATTCCATTAATATTTATATTAAAGAAGTGTTTATTTAAATTCCTATTACGATATATTCAGATTGTTTTTTCTTTTATAAACAATAAAACGTACTGCTTGTTATTATTTATCATAGTGTTCTTTTAAGTATGTAAATGCCTGTAAAATAAGACCAGTTATCCCATTAATAAAAAAAGTGTAACATATGCATCGCATAACATATTTGTACATGTAATTAATCTAATACGTATGAATATGAATTAAAAAAATAATCCAATAATTCAACTAAATTAAAGACGTAGACCAATTAATGTAATCTTTACTTAGTTGCATAATTATTTAAATTGACAGTAAACATGAGTGCAAAATGTAAATTTATAATTCCATTATGTTACATAAAGCTTCTGCCTTTTTATTATAAGATGGAAAACATTTCTGTTTCGTAATGAGCTCATAAAACTGTACTAAACAATTCTACAATTACATTTTTGAATTTTTTTTCAAGTTAGAATCAGAACAGAAATCAAAAGCTGGAACTCTGACCCTGTATTTCTTTTTTCTGGGTGAATTTTTACATATTAGGCAAAACCCAGCAAAGCTCATGAATACTTTGCTCCGAAGCCCAACACTAGTACATTAATTCATAAATTTTCCCCTTTTCAAGCACAAACTGATTTTAGCAGACAAGACAAATCATATTCGCTTCACCTCGACCAGATTTGAGAGTCCTAAGACCATCAGAATTTGGGTGTTTTCTGTATAAAGTTTATATTTCTTCCTGCTAATTTCCGACTATTTAATTTTATATCACTGTTCTGTGAAATAATTATTATATGGGAAAATCTTTAAATTATCGTTATTTTAGTTAAATGTGCTACCAACCCCATATTGCAGGGGTTTGCAGTTCGCTATTGAGTATTAACATAAGAATATTAAGGCTCCGGCACCTTTTTTTGCTAGAAATTGCCGCTAGCCCTGGAGAATTACATGTTTTCTCATTGAAAAATTTCTTTCGTTAATTCCCAAAATGTTACACTTTTTGTATATAACCCGCATACAAAAATATCCCCAATCAGTAAAATGTGCTCCATAGTCTAATGAGGTGATGGACAAAATTTGAGAATTATATCCAGAAAAGTGTCAAATGTATGAAGATAATACGTACTGACTTAAACCACTTTTCAGTGGCTCTGTAAGGGAAAAAAATCACATTTTAAGGCTCATATGGATAATTTGAAAGAATGTTACATTCAAATTCAAGTATAGACCCCAATCATCTTTGTTTATAGATATCTCTTAAGACCTTTTATGATGAAAGGCTGAAATTTTGTACATAATCTCATTTGTGTATGGGGTACATTTTACTTATTGGGAATTTTTTTGTATGGTAGTTGTAAGCAAATTTAAAAAGTGTTAACTCTTTGAAAATTAACAAGAGGAATTTTTTCGTACCTTATTAGCACTTGGGTGCTATTTCTTTCTAGCACGGTGTGGCAAGTAGACACTTTTCAAGTTTCTTGGTTTATGGCACATTTTCAATATTCTTGGCAAAATTTTCAATGTTCTTGGTGTAATCACTTTTAGTGATTACATCGTGCAACCATGTTTTTCGGTTCAATCACAACTAGTGTGTCGGTGAAAGATTTTCCAATATGCACTAATCCAAAACATTTCACCACTAGGGGCTAAACTACAATATATGAAATTTTCAGTAACAGAAGTATGCGAACAGGAGTCTATAGGAGCACTTACAGTTATCATTATCCTCTATATGGCAGAATTGATTGAATAGATTAAGAGAAACTGAAATTTATCCAGATTTCATATACCCGAGTGCATAAATAAAATCTGGAAGAATTTCAGTTTCTTTTTTTTTTTTTAAACATTTTTTCAATTCACATTGCCTAATTATCTTTAATAGATAAAGAATTAAAGCATGTTATCACTTTTTGGGGCACTATGCGTGTCTGTGTGTGTCTATACAATTTACAAACACTAATATTTTTATTTCCGTGTATAATGTACAAAGAAGTATGTGATCGCAAAAAAATTGGGTATCCAGATTTTGACTACCTCTAAATTTACTTTTAAGAGTTTTTGCGATACATCGCATTATACGCATGTATGTATGTTCCTATAAATTCATGTACAAACATTATGACTGACAGCTTCATCATTTTGATCAGTGTTTCCCTGGCATCTGTACGTATGTATGCAACTCGCATATCTCAAAAACTATGAGCCGTACAATGTTGAAATTTTCTATTTAGGATTGTAACATCTACATCCATACATTTTGCTGTATGGACAGAAATTCCTTAAAGTGTAATACAGAGATATTAAGTTATTTCAAATGAATCAAAAGTGATATATGTTGGTAAGGATTACAAAATGAATCTTGCCATCAAAAATGGTACCTTTATCATTTACAATTCTACTGCAGCACTCAAAAAAATTCCAACATATTACAGTCAATGGCAATTTTAGAGACATTCATCCATTTCAAGCAGAATAACATCTTACCATATGGTCAGATAATGGTCCGGTGACGATCAGCCACCTCCCTCAAAAACTGCGTCAAAAGTCTCCAAACTTGGCAACTTTTGGTGTATATATGTATATATTTCATTCGCATATCTCAAAAACTATTAGTCGTAGATTGCTGAGATTTTATATAAAAGATTGTTGTAACATCTAGTTGTACACCTAGATTTTTGATTCCAATCTTTTGTAGAGTTTGCAGGACCACCCAAAAGAATTTTGGTACTTGCATGTTATCCAAGCGGTCTGCTAAGACGAGCGATTTTTCGCTTAGATAAATGCAGGTTGCTTGAAATCATGATGGTTCTGAATACAACTGGCAGCAGTTTGCCAGCACATTTTCAAAAAAAAAAAAAAAAAAATTTGGCGGGAATGTCTACCGGGCAGGGACATAGCCACGGGGGGGGGGGTGTTAGGGGGTCATAACCCCCCCCATGAGGAATTTTTTGCCATGCAAAATGTATACTTTTCACTACATTATCACACACACCTATGCATATATATGAGTTGTAGTAGTCGTAACCCCCCCCATGAAAAATTTCTGGCTACGCCCCTGCTACCGGGATAATATGCAACTACCAGAATTCCAATACATTAATGTCTGGAGTCAGTCATTGTTTGGTCCATGCACAAAATCTCACTATTTGCCATCCACCTTGTCAAGTTTTGCCGAAATATTGTCAATTTAACGCCAAAAATAATTACACATTTTGCATGACTAAAACCACCATTTTAACCATAGAATGTTTAAATTTTGTATTTAGAACTATTGTAACATGTAACTGTGCTTTTGATTGCTGTCGACTGAGTAATTTATTTACAGGGTCACCCAAAAGATTTAAAATACATTAAGGGTCTATAGATATGTTTGTTTCATTAAAAATCTGTGATGAATAACTATTTCAGCTGTGACTGAAATCTCACTAACTATCTCAAGCTTGTTGGCTTTTGTCAAAATATTGCCCAATTAAGTGAAACAAATCTTTAAAATTCAACTCCGCTTGGCGGTAAACTTTAGAATAGCAGTATTTTGTCTCTTTCAAACGAAATAAGTTTAGATGAAGTGCACTGAAAATATTTCTGATTTAATAGAGGTACAAGAAAGTCATGTGGTGTCCGTATCAGATTTATTAGTTGAAGGATGTGAAATAAAAAAACAAACAAAGCAATCATAATAAAAGGAGTTGTATATAAATTTTTGCAGTTACTTTCTTCCATAATGATTGTATGCAAGAGAATTTTTTTTCAACACTATCATAAATTACAATGTTACTTGAAAATATGTATTCACATAATTTATACAGTAACCAGACTATGTGCAAGCAAGTGATAGATAGAAAAAAATTTGAGATGCCAGTCAGACGATTTAAATTACCTAAGTTATTTACAAAAAAAGTTTCATGTTTGACGATATTTGGCTGCATAAAATGATTTAGGTTCTTGAATGTAAACAGCAGATAAAAACAGTATTCATCAGAAAAATTGGTACTTGCGTATTATCCCGGCAGTCAAACAAGACGAGTGATTTTTTGCCAAGTTAAATGCTGAATGCATGAAATTATTAATGGTTTAGATACGATTAATAGTATAGTTTGCCAGCACATTCGACGAAAAAATAGTTTATTGGAAATGACCAACGGGATAATACGCAAGTACCGAAAAATCTAAGAATCTTCAGAATAATTTCTAATCCTTATATTAGTTACACGCAGAACAGAGTGGAAATAGATTTAGGTGAAAGAATAAGGATTTATTTTAACGAAGTACAGTGTAACCATTTAATCATCTGTCCATGGACACAAGAATTGTAGAACCTTGATTTCATGAAGTCGAAGAAACAAAACAACAGAAAAAATCAAGACAGCAAGGTGAAATAAAAGAGGAAGTTCCACTGCATACCTAACTTAGAATACTGCAAAAGAATAAAAAGGCTGGTAGCCAAGTTTAGTGATTATAAAGGAGTAGATTCTAGAGTTTTTTTTTTTTTTTTTTTTTTTTTTTGGGGGGGGGGGGGTAAGCAACAATAAGTAATTGTACATAAACACATCATATGGCAGTTTCAACAAGAAACTACCTGTTTTATTTATTTATTTTTTTAATAAACCAACCACTGGTACAAAACTAGTTCTATAAACAATGTATAAACTGATTTTTAATTAAAATATATTTAAAAAAAATAATTAACAAACCAATTCTTTAATATTTTTTATTCATTTATTCTAATGAATTTTATATGCCCATTTAACAACAGAAACCACACCAGAAAGTGTTACCCATAGAAAGCATGCACTAAAATTCATGTCAATCTAAGGATAAACCTATCTAGTCAAAGCATCAAACTATAATGAAAAAAAATATCACAATCCTAAACTAGAAAGAATATCTAATTTTGCAATGAGAGTTTAATTGTTTGCGTACAGCTTTAAAATTTTTACGACAATTCTAAATAAATAATGTACATTCTTTCATGCACACTGAAAAAATTATTTACAATAAAATGGGGAGGGTGAATTTTTCGGGGGGAGGCGGGGGATAAAGATACATGTTAAATTGCATGGATTGCTATCTGAACTCCAACGCCTGTTGCTTGCTACAGTTTGTTTACATACTTCACAGAGGGGAAGGTTCGCAATCCGAAAACCCAGTGAACCTCGTCAGATTACACATAGTTTTTACGGATTACCGAGATTGCTAAATAATACGTTTAGGTAAAGAAATAGCATGCGCAGAACGATGCGCGAAGCTGTCACTCAGCTGACGTCACAGATACGTCACGTCGAAATGCTCTATTGGGAAAATCTTTGGTTCAGCCCAGAGTGCTGAAAAGAAAATCGGAAGCACCGTTGCCATGACAACGACTACGTCAGCAGCCCCTCCGCCGTAGTCTATAATGGGGGTACGCAGCAGAGACTCAGCTCATGAAAGAAAATCAAACGTCGGCAGCACTTGTGAAATCGACTTACTGATTGGCTCGAGAAGTGAGGGAGGGGGTAAGGAGAATATATGTTCGGCAAACTCTCGACTTTATCTTGCTGAATTTATCAAGAAGGTAAGCCTGAATAGACGCTTATGAATGGACAATGACCCATCCAAGCAGTATTGTTTTTAAGTAAGCAAGAACTGGCATTGAGAGGACATGGCGAGCGAGAAAATTCTTTAAACATGGGAACTTTTAAAGAGCTTTTAAAATTATGGATATTTGAATTAAAACCACGCCTTTTTATGAGGGCATCACTGACCGATTCGCAAGTTTAAAAGAAAGGAGGATGGATTTGGCTTATAAAAAATAAGTCAGTTTTCTTTTCTTCTCAAGTGATCGTTACAAAAGAAAATTCTAAGGAAACTTCGAATCCGACACGGATGAATGCAATTTTGAGGATAAGAGCGGCTGGTTGAAATTTATGTCCATTTTATGGAAGTAAAATAGGATCTCTGACATTTTTTTTATGCAATTTCTTTTTTTGCTCGGTGAGGGCTTAAAGGCCTTTGCAAATACCCAGAGACTGTCGCGGCTACAATGTATTTGAACGGGGAAATTTGACCTGGTTTGGACGCTGCGACCCTCTACCGAACAATAGATGGGGTGAAAACCGCAATATTATCCACGGTCCCCAATTACCTATTGTCCGGAGTATCTCCTGCTTTCTTCTCGTGCGAAAAATTTATTGCTTACAAGTGATAATTGGCCAAGCGGCCAGCGACGGTCTCTGGGTATCTGCAGTGGCCTTAATCCGCCAGCTTTCGAATTCAATAACAAAGATTTTCCATTCCTGTCGGGAGGAAGAGGGAGGGGGCTCATATGCTTCCGGCTGCACTAACAGTTTTGACCACGGGCCGCCACTGCCCTGGTGACGTCATGAAACGCAGAGTACGCAGAAACACAAGACCCCCCCATTGCATTCTTCCATAGAACTCTTTCCTCGCTACTTCGCGGCGACCCCGCTACAGGCTGCTCAGAAAGTGGACCCGCTCTAATTATAATTTGATTAAGATTGATTTGATTAAGATTTGATTAAGATATTATAATTAAAAAAATAACCTAAAAAAATAAACTAAAAAAAATCATTATTATTCTTTTATTTTTACTTTAAGAATTTAAAACATTTTATTCGGCAAAATCGCCACACATGGCAACCAAGATGCTTATTTCACACACTTTTTTCACTACAGGGGTTAATATTACGTAAAGCTTTCTGCGTGGAGAACATAAAAAATCTCTTAAATTCCGGGAACGGAAATTAAGAGAACCATTCAGGAGGAAAACGTTTTTAAGTGGAGTTTCAAAGTTTTAAAGTGGACTATCATTTATTCTATATTATTTTACATATCTGTGTAAAATTTCAGGCTGACAGGTCCATTTTTGTGGAATTGTATACAACCCAAATCAACAAATTGACAAACAGAATTTCATTTTTATTTATAAGATAACCTACGCTTGTTTTTAAAAATACCCTCTCATTAAATTGCGCCAAGCGCTAGAATCATAGAAAATCTGACACACTTTCAGATTTTTAAATACGCACTAAAGTGCTATATATAAAAAGAGTTATAATCCATGGGTCTTCCCTATTTTCGTTCCTTCTTTCATTAAGTTGGAAAGTGTATCATTATTCATGAGTGTGATTAAACAAAATTAAAATTGATATTTCTAACATCCTTTTTTCTGGATGTAATGCATTAGATGCAGAAAAGCTGCTCAGAAAAATGCACAATTCCAACTGAATGAAAATTTCAAAAACTTATACGCAGGTGTATTCATAACCCAAATAGCAGACGATTAAATTACGATAAATAGCGCCAAGCGTTAGAATCCTCCTCAAAATCGCGAGAATGCTGAAGATAGATCGCTTGAAATCCCTTAATAACTGCATTATTTTCGCACGGATCATTAAAATTTAAGGCTGTATTCTAATAAAACCTTTTCACTTGTTTTCAAAAATCCGTTTCCTTAAGCTCTCAGTAAATTGCGCCTAGCCGGAAACTGTGCAAACCGCTAGAACTCACTTTCTCGGCATTTGAGCCATTTTATTTTTTCGCCAAACTAAAAAATTTTAACATATTAGCCTCGGAAATCTTCAATTCTTATTGTTTTGCGTATAAAACATTTCATTCCTGCTCCGATTTCCCATGCACACGATATTATAATTAAAAAATATATAACCTTACGAATATAAACTAACAAAAAAAAATCATTATTATTCTTTTATTTTTACTTTGAGAATTTAAAACATCTTATTCGGCAAAATCGCCACACATGGCAACCACGATCCTTATTTCACACTTTTTTCACTACAGGGGTTACAATTACGGAAAGCTTTTTGCGTGGAGAACATAAAAAATCTCTTAAATTCCGGGAACGGGTGGACTTTCAAAGTTTTAAAGTGGACTATGATTTATTCTATATTATTTTACATATCTGTGCAAAATTTCAGGCTGATAGGTCCATTTTTGTGGATTTGTATACAACTCAAATCCACAAACAAACAAACGAATAAACAAACAAACAAACAGAATTTCATTTTTATTTATAAGATATAAATATTTCTATTTTTGAAAATATTCAATTTGAACATTGGTACTCTTATTTTAAAGATGTCTTTTTAAAAATTAAATTATTCTATTAATAAGTCAAAAACAAGTTTTAAAAAAATCTTCTTTAAATTAAATGTTAGTCTAATTGTAATGTTTTGAAACAAATTTTTAAATGCTGAAAAAAACAATAACTTTTTAAAGGAAACTGGTTTAAAATGATTTAAAACTCATTTCTCAAAATGTAAATATTGGCTATGTATAACTGTGATTAAAATTAATAGTTAATTAGTTTTGTTAGAATAATTAATTAGTTTTGTTAGAATAGTTTTAATAAATACATGTTTACTATTTTTGATACTGAAAAGCTTATTCCCCCTCACAGACTTTGAACTGTAAGCCTTCTTATGAGAAATTTTAAACTTTCTACATCACCTCATTAATGCAAGGGAGTACATTTTACTTATTGGGAATTTCTGCAGAAGGGCTGTATAAAAAGTAAAAGTTTGTATTTATTTACATTTAATTTCCTGAAAATTTTATTCGACACCATAAAGTAACTTTGTAATTAATTATATATGTCTAATAATAATATTTTCTATAATTATATATGTAATTAATTATATATTATATAAGATCAATGAAAACCGTAGATCAGTGCTTTTAAGACAACCTCTCTAATAGGAATTGGAAGGCATTATGATTTCTGATTAATATTAAAAATATAAAACTTTTTATCTTCAGTGTAAATTATGATGAAATAAGTCATTTTTATTTTGTGTTTAAGGTCCTTAAATTAAGGAAGATATGCACGAGGGCTGTCTGCTTAATTAAGGCATGCCTTGGGCGGAGAACTTTTTGAGGGGCTCTAACGCTTATTCAAGATACAACTGGAGAAAACAGTTGCGCCGTAGGCCAGAACCCTAGACCTACACACCTCAGCCCTTTACCCAATTGTCAGGAAATTAGTAGAAAGTATTTATATTATAATGCAAAAGGTCTTTATTTATATCTTATAAATTTTTTATTTATATCTTATTTATTATTTATTTATATCTTATTTATAATTTATATCTTATAAAGTTCTTTCCCTTGCCTGTCTTTCATATGCAAAGAAAAAAAAATCCATTAAAATATAAAAAAAAAAATAAATCCTTATCCCCCCCCCACACACACACACACCTATGTGTTAATTAAAAACCCAGTTAGGGATTTTATTTCTTTGATATCTTAACACTTCCATGTCATCAGAGTACCTGCATGCAGTTTTGGGGTCATAGCCCCCTGAAAGCTTCATTTACTATTAAGTAATTGGCAATCTTTTTTTTTTTTTTTTTTTTTTTTTAACGGAAACCAAAAGCTTTCTAGGAAAGTCTTCCCCCACCCCTCCTTAGCGCCTACCGAATTATGCCCAAATTGACTTATTGAATTAGACATGTGCTTTCCCCCACTTCTGGAAAACAAAGTACATTAAACCTCATAATTCAACTGAATACCCCATTCCACCCCCACCCCCACCCCCATTTTCTGCAAAACAAAAGAAATTTATTTCAAATATTTAATTAAATTATTACACAAATATCTTTTCAGGTGGCGTTTTTTCCGGCGGCGTTTTATCCGGCGGCGTTTTTTCCAGGTGGCGTTTTTTCCGGCGGCGTTTTTACCGGTGGCGTTTTTTCCGGCGGCGTTTTTTCCTACATTCGCGTGTGGGTGTGTGAGAAGGGGGGTTGTGGTGACCCCTCCCCTTGGCTATGCCACTGATTTATTATGAAGTTATTCATATGCATTGTAATTAATATGTCAAGAGATCTCCTAATATTCGATACTTATCCCCTAGACGAAAAGAAATTGCTAACAACTACCAAAAGTCTTTCGGAATTACAGATTTAACGTTCAGATACACCGTGTTTGCACTGCAATATCGTAGCAGAAAACAGAGATTGAATTTGAAAACCCTCCAATTATTAAAAGCATATATGTCTTTCGGGTTCCCCCCCCCCCAATTTCTTATTACTGTTTGTAAAAATCAATGTTTAGGACTGAAAACGATTGTATTGGCCAGTGAAATGCTAATAGTGGGTGAAATTCGTGACGTAAATGAATGAAACTGAATAAGAGGTTGTGGAATTTCTTTGGTTTCCGGATGCTGCAATAGGACTAGTTTTATTAAAACCGTTGAAGATGTGAAAGAAAAAAAAAATTTTTTTTAAACGAAAGACCAATTCAAGACTGCCGATAAAAAACAAAAAACTAAATGTATTTTTTTTTTTTTTTTTCTGTAAAATCGATCCCAATGATGCTTAAAGCGAATATATTTTTACTTTCCGAACCTGTACCATGTAAGGAAAGTATTGTAATCATGAAAAATTTTGACTTCGAGATTTTGATGCATTTACACGTTTTGAAGTCTTCTGAATTCATTTATGCTGTTTTTACGAGATGTAAGTATGTATGTGTGTGTGTCTGTGTGCATGTGAGTGAACACGATAGCTCCTAAATGGATCATTCGATTGAGCTCAAATTGGACATATGTTATAAACCACCGTCGCAAGACCGGTATTGATTTTGGTGTATATAGGACTTATAGTTTTTCTACAGGGCTACGACAAAGATTTCTTTTACATTATGGCCTATGGGAGGAAATTCTTGAAAGGGCACTAGCGTTTAAACGGCGCATTCAATTGAGCTCAAATTTGGTATACATGTTATAAACCACCGTCACAAGACCGGTATTCATTTTGGTGTGTATAGAACTTACAGTTTTTCTACAGGGCTACGACAAAGATTTCTTTGACATTATGGTCAATGGGAGGGAATTCTTGAAAGTGCGCCAGCGTTTAAACGGTACATTCGATTGAGCTCAAATTGGGTATAGATGTTATAAACCACCATCGTAAGACCGGTATTGAAATTGATGTGTATAGGACTTATAGTTTTTCTACAGGGCTACGACAAAGATTTCTTTTACATTATAGAATATGGGGAGAAAGTCTTGAAAGTGCGCTAGCTTTTAAATGGTGCATTCGATTGAGTTTCAGTTTGGTATATATGTTTGAATTATTCATTGATTAAAATTTATTTAAATGCTTGGTAATGATCTTAATCGTAAGTCTTCGGAAAGTCGAGTGGAGTCACTCCAGATTTTTTTATGATTCAATATAGAACAATTAATTACATTATTTAACTTTATCAACTAATTTTTTGAGTGTGCAAAACAATTTACATAAGTAAGTACAAACTTTATATTATTTTCATAGTATTTTAATAAGGCCAAAAGATATTTCTTCAGTGTGTACACTGAAATTAATTTATTTGTTTTGCAGAAAATTAGTCTCCCGTTAAGAAGTTTTCCTGCTTAAGAAGTTTTCGACCTTCATCCCCTTGGAAAACTCATTAAGCGGGTTTTACATGAAAAAGTTTTTCTTTTTCATTTATTATAATTTTTAGACCTAGAAAATGGCAACTTTAAGAGTAGTCAGATTCTCAAGGTATATTATTGGAAATGATCAACATTAAACTAAATATTTAGTATTCAAAAATGCGATGTATTTTTGCAATTTAAAATATATGTACAGAAATGAGTGTAAGTGCTACGCAATTTTTCGTACAAAAATTCTTATTTTGTGCTAGAGCATAAGAAATTTTCATTTGCCCCAAGCCCAACATGCTGATAAGCGGGCTAGGTATGTACCCACATGTGTTGTGACACTTTGACAGATGACCATCCTCCAACAGATGTTTCCATAGTGAATACCTGTGGTTCTACTAGTCTTCAGAAGAGTGGAAAGCTCCCAGATGGAAAGGGGAGGGAAGGGGGAAGAAAAGGGGGCTAAAGTCAGGTTTTGTGTGTTTTGTCCAGCTACTGTCCAGAGGCAATCTAGTTGGGGAAAACCTGTACGATTCAACGGATTATATAATTACTCTAGAAAAGCGGAGCATGTTTTATACATTGAATACACTATTTTAGAGGTTAAACATATTTTAAATAAATGAGAGTTCTATGAATAGAGCATAATATAATCAACAGCGAATAAGCACATTATTTAATCTTTCTATAAAAATAGTGATTTCGTTATTTTTCATTTAAAAATTAAACAAAAAAAATTATGAATCTGCGTTTTATTACAAAGAAGATATTAGTAACTTTGTATAAACTTGGATATAAAACTTTGTATAGTAACTTTGTATAAACTTGGTATAATTATTTTACATGATGGCCTAATGCTGTATACTGAACAGTATTAAGATAAGTGTCTATTTCATTAATGAAATTCAATATATGCATTTTTGCAGGAAACAAGTTTAACTTATGATATTTTGAATTTCATTAATGAAAAGGAAACTATTTCGACTTACATTTATTTATGGTTCAATTTTTTTTTCTAGACAAAGTTTTATTTATAAGGAAACAGCTACATATTAATTTTTTTAAGAACTTTGTAAATTTGCAATATGGGTAATTTTTTTTATGTGCTCATTCAATTTCTTGAGTTTTGTAAAACTGTAATATAAAAGTTATTTTCCGATGGTGAAAATAAGTTTCTATATTCTGTATTATACTTTAAAAACAATAAAATCAATAAAATTGAGGAAATAGACCTCGGTAAGGTTTCCGTTTCTTATTTTCGCAAGAGATAATCTATTTTATTTTATTTTTAGTGGAATCCAAATGTGTGCTCCCTGCACACACAAAAAAAAAAAAAAAAAAAAAAAAAAAAAATTTGCTTCAAGCAAAATTGAATGATTATAAAGCCGACTATGAATATAATCATAAACAGTGGCGGATTCAGGGGAGGGAGTAGGGGGCTTAATCCCCCCCCCCCTCCAAAAAAAAAAGATATTGCTAAAGGGTAACATTCTGTTTCATTATGCACTTTGAGTATGTAAAGTGATCTTCTTTAATCACTTAGCCCCTCCCAAAAGTATTTGCAATGGTTTAAACTAAAATTTTGCTTTATTGTACATTTTGTTTGGGTGAAATAAGCTATTTTCAAAATTTAGCCCCTCAGGAAACAAAATTTCTGGATCTGCCACTGATCATAAACGTCACTATCTGATGATTATTGGACGGAGGGGAAAAGGGGACAGAGAGCAAAATATACCCTTTTTTTATTAACAATTAACATTAGTAAGAAAAAATATTGGGGGCGGGTGTCCCCCCTGTTCATGACTCTAATGGCGCTCATGATTCTAATGACTGTATATGCCTATAGATTAAATGACATCAAAATAGTTCTATACTTTTGGATAATTTGCTGTCCGCTTGACGGTACGACTTTTCTACCAAGGAAGAAAAAACCCATTTTATATCTCCCGGAAGGCATTATAAATATGTATTTGAATTAGCATTACTACCATTACTAATAAAAAAGCACTTCTAGTGAAACTTGGTTTCTGTTTAAACTCACACATACACACACATAAGCAAAATTTTTAGTAGTTTAATGTCAATAAAATTCAGCTAAATCATTAATTCAACATTTCAGATGAAACCAGAAAAATATTTTTTTTATGAAAAATCTTTAAAATTATATCAAAAATAATAATTAATCAAACACACTGAATTATTTGGTTTTGGCTTTATGGCTCCTCAAACTTTTCAAGAGTTTAAATGTTTTTTTTTTTTTTTTTTTTTTTTTTTTTTTTTTTAGCAAGATTTTAAGGCAGCACTTCTAAAAACCTTCTCATTTGTCCACTAATTATTTTATCTTTGAGAAATTTTCTACCCTTGTTGAATAAAGTATAAGGATTTTAGAAATAAAAGTCTAAATAAATCTTTTTTTAGTATTTTCAAAAATGTTACAAATTGATTTTTGAGAAATTTTAGTGAGTTCACTTAAAAGTGATAACTCACTAAAAGAAAAAGCTATAATCAAATAACATTTTGTTCAGAAAGAAGCTTATATATATGCATTATCTTATGCTGAAATAAAATTAATTGTTCCGTCATTCCTTCGGATTAAAAAATTAGCATTTTTATAATTTTTGCTGTGAAATTCTATATCCATGCAAGTCAAATCAACAACAAAATAAATAAATAAATAAATAATAAAATTCGTTGTTGGCAACAATGTCTTTGGATTTATAGTTTCATTAGTGATAAAAATAATCTTGAATTGAAATAGAACTTAAAACTTTTTCAAGAAATTAAATGCTTCTACAATAAATTAAATTATTATTCCGATATTTCTTTTAAAATAATGCAAAATGGGGAGCCATTCGGGTAGCAAATCTGACAACCATGGTTTAGACCGCAACGGAAGTTTTTTTTTTTTTACTTGGCATTTTTTATTGTAAAATGGACTACAAAATCTAAAAAAAATGTTAGTTATTCAAACAACACTCCAGGCAAAAACATTTAGAACTCACTAAACCCAGTTTCAAATCTTAGCGGCCTTTCCCTTCTCATGCTTCAGCAAATGAAATTACGAGCACTTTCATCAATCAAGTGTTGAGTCAAGCGCCTCCTAGTAAGGCGTTACCAGAAATTGGTAGCTACCTTCCACTAAAATACAGCATTTTAATGAGAAAAAAGGCTGTGAAATTCAGCGCCATCTATTGAGAAAAGGCGTTTTTTTTAAGGACTCGTTCACCGTTAAAAACGAGAGAGAAGACTAAAAGGTATAACTAAAACCTAACTTTTTCATAATATTAGTGTAAACGACAAAATCTGTTTTATTAGTGCATCATTCTCGCAGAGTAGTGACTCAAATATCCTCAACCAGTGTTTTGTTTTTAGACTGAGAAAACTTCAGTGGGTCTGGCAACTAACTGCGCAGTCACCCAAAATCTAGCAACCACCACTTCTTTTTTGCAGAAATCGTATGACGTTTTTTTCTATGGACAGGTTGAACTAAGGGGAAAAAAAGATTTTGATTATTTGTAACTTGTACGTTCATAACTGAAAAAAAAGTATTTGATATACTGAAGCGAAAACTTAAAACTAAATTGACATTCTGAAAAAATTTAGGCTGCTCCTCAAAATTGGGGGCCAGGCGCATATACGCCACTTGCTGCCCCTGCGATAATTAGAGCCTGCTACACGCTTAAAACAGTTCCGAAGCACTTAGATTATTATATTTTGTGTACTTCGAATCTGAACACTTCGAAGGTGGGAAAAACGCTCCTTTTCCGTCAGAATTGTCCTTTTTTTGAACAGTTCATTTTCGCTCATTTTTTGGTTATTCTGTCTTTAAAAGGAGCGTTTGCATAAACTATCGTTTTGTTATTATTATTTGAATCCATTTTGATTATTATTTAAGCTATAGAAGGAGTATGTAAGGAAATATTTTATTTTATTTTTTTTACTAAATTTTACCCAATTCAGGGTGGAATTCTCCGCCGGTGGTTTCCGAAATCGTCGGTGGTTAGCTGCCGACTGGGCAGAACCAGTTGTTTGGTTACCGACTGCGCTAACTATTCTGGAGGCCATCGGGAGGTCTTTTAGCCAATCACATGAACCCCTTGACGCTCCTCCCTAAAACTCCACCTCAAGGCGGGGCAGAGTTAACGACAGCCAGAAATTAGCGACGAGCGGAGAATCCAGCTCTCAGATTATTTATTTTAAGGTTTAAAATATGTTCATTTTTGATTGCTTATAACTATTAATGTATAACTTCGTTCAATTTGTGTTATTTTAGTGTATTACTTATGTTTTACCACAAAGCCGTACCCATGGGGTGGGTCCTATTTGTCCGGACCCCCCTTCCCCCCCGAAATTATTACATTTAAACCATTACCATTCACTCATTACGTTTAACCCGTTTTTTTAATTAAACTATTTTTAAAAATCGTACTTTAAATCAATTATTATACATCAGGCTATACTGCAGTCAATGAAAATACTTATAGGCTGAATCACTCGTTTTATTGTAGACAAAAAATGAAATTCTCAATGAGAAATTTGCTTAAATTTCCTTGAAATTCTCCAAGTACCCCCCCGTTTTTCTTCCATTCACATGAAACTTTCTGGAATTTCTATTTCCCAAGAACCCATAAATATCCGTCGCGTAAATGCAGGTGGTCACTGTGCAAACCCTAAAGCCCAGGTTTCCTGGGAGCGGCAGCGTCCAGCGCTCGCCTTTGACAACCGCGAAAAAGTGCCCGAGGTGACATCTGTGAAAAACTGTCCACAGCTGTCGCGAAAGGGTGGTTTCCTGCAGGCGCGCGAGCGCGCGGCATTTTTCTGCGTCCACTTTCTGGAAAACGGTTGTTGGGCAAGCATTCTTCGTTCGTGCTATAAACTGATTTTACAACATGCATATAAATAAGAAATAATTGGATTATCACATAAACATGGGTATATTCTTTGCCTGATTACTACGTGGGTTGCCGGGCAATAGCCCGGTGTTCTGTAAAATAAGGGCCCCCAAATCTCTCGATTTTTGGAATTGTAAATTCATAGACACTACAAGAATATTTTTTTAACACTAAATAGCCACATTTTTTAAAATGATTAGTCACAAAACATTTTTTCATACCTCTTGGAATTTTTTTTTCTTCCTTTATTTTTTTTCTTTTGATTTTTTTTTTCTTTTTTGTATTGACTACATACTTACATGTTATATCTGTTATTATCTAAAAGCGTTTAATTCTGACTTTGAGTACATACAAATGTATGAAACGGGCTAATTTATTTTCGTTTTTACCAAATATAACATGAAAAGGGCCCCTAGATTCACTCTCGCCCCTGGAACTCGTAAACCCAGGTTGCGGCACTGGATTGAATCAAGAAACAAAAAGTAAAATAGGATGTTTTTAAAAAATTTGTTTACCTAAACACAATAAAGAATCACAGGGGATTTCTAGACACAATCGAAAATTCGTTTTTTAGTATATTTCAGGTACAAAGTCCCTTTAAATACAAAATTAATACTTAATGATGAATTAAACCTTATTTGTTTAGAAAAAAGAACGTACAAAATGTATTTTGATATTTTTCATATCTCATTCAATGCATGTGTGTAATAGCAAACAGTATATACATTTGTAACATGTAAATATATTTTTTTATTCTTTTGTATCGTTGAGTATATAATTATGAAAAAAAAAAATGTGATTTATGAAAATATGCGACTGCTAAGTTCTGTTTAATCAAGCATTAATTAGTACTTATATTCTCCATTCACAATAAATAACTACTTATTAATACTCATTTAATGTGAATTCGTTAAAATCCAAGGTACATTGGATGGTGTGTATTTCTTTTGTGCGTCCACGAATTCTCCACGGGCAGCGGCGTTCGCCGAGCGTCCACCACATCTGGACGGAAGCGGCGATCGCCGAGCGTCCCCTCCCGCCGCTTTCGCGAGTAGCAAACCACTTTTAACAAACGCGTTCTTTGGACGCGAGAGGCACCGCTGAGGTCATTAATCACTCTGGTCGCTGGACGCCGGCCGCCTCCAGGAAACCAGGGCTTAAAGCATTCGCATTGTCTAGAGTGATAGATATGCAGGCAGGATGGCTTTCTTGGATTTAGCTAAACATTTTATGCCCTTTCATTCTTTGGAAAGTTCAGTTGAGAATATTCGGTGACAGCGGGACGGGATAAGAGCACAATCAAATTGGGTGCCCACAATTGGCATCTTAATGT
Source organism: Cheiracanthium punctorium (assembly GCA_038373885.1). NCBI lineage: Eukaryota > Metazoa > Arthropoda > Arachnida > Araneae > Cheiracanthiidae > Cheiracanthium > Cheiracanthium punctorium. The sequence goes on from JAWZYV010017755.1 coordinate 29,293, forward strand.
ACAGATAAAGATAAGGACTATTCATTGGGGGTGCAGATGAAGGAAGAATCGGTTCGCTGACGAGGAAGGGGGTGGAAAAGACCCCTTGTGCCGGAGATAAAGAAAATTCTTGTGGGGAGGGCAAAACTTAATCCCTGTCTCTCCTAGGGCCGTATTCACCAAACTGTGAGTAGCCCGCCATGATCCGAGAGTTGGGAAACCTGCATTGCCGGTTTGTCTCGGAGTCAACTCGGAAACTGTATTCACCAACTTATTTCAACCCAGGGTTACCTAACTCTGGAGTTGTCTCACCCAGCTTTGAAAGCTCGCCTGTGATTGGTCAGAGTAATGATTCCATGAAGGAATGAACTAGATTTAATGTTCCCGAGTTCGAACCCAGCTCCCACCACACACACTTCCTTCATGATATTTAATTTTTTTTATGCAAACTGCTCATTAAAATGTGAAAATTAATTTAACTTTATTATCAAAAAATATACTGATTAAACATTTAATACAAAATTACATCCAATATTTTTTATAAATAAAATTTCATGTCTGTTATACTTTTTTCAAATTTAGGAATTTTCATATTTTTTAACACACAAAAATTAATTTATGCAGTTTTGATGGTTTTCTTTTTGAGATACTTTATATATTATACATAGAATATGTATGTCTTTAAAAAATTCAATGATGCTGAAGCATATTGTTTTTTTTTTCACATTTGTCTGAAAAATTGATAATTTGCTATTCCCAAGTACAGTGCACTACAATCAGACAAAAATGTTTGACTCCTCAACAACACTTTTTTTTTTCATTCTTTACACCTAAATGATTAATCTCTTCAATGTAAATATTTTTATCCCGCCTCTTGTTACAAAAAAAAAAAAAAAAAAAAAAAGCGAGGGCGAAGTAGATCCACAGTGTTCTGGCCAAATCGCCCCGCATCTGTGGAATAATAGAGACAAGAAGATAAATAGGAAAGATCAGAATTTATTTACTTATTTTCAACATAAAAAATATTTAAGAAAAAAAAGCGTTCAAATCAGAAAAAAAGAGGGAATGGAAAAGCAAACCAAGATAAGTCCGACAGATGGCGCCTGCAGTCTCTACGACAAAAAAAAGCATAGTCATTCTCCAGAGTTTTTGAAAACATTGTACAATGATTTTTTATCACTTTTGGCTACTTTTATAGCTTGATGGGTGGTTTTCACAGTAGTTTCCGTCTGTTAAAGCACAGAATATTCAAGTATTACCAAATTTTTGGGATTTTCCAAACCTATAAAAACAACCCTCGTATCCGCCATTTATAACCCGGAGTCAACTCTCCAATATTGCGGGGTTAGAATCTGCACCTGGAGTCAGGGTCAATTCTCGGGGTAACCCCTGATTTTGGAGTTGTGAATACCATTTTCTCACTAACCCTTGAAGTAGCTCGCTTTGCTGGGTTAACTCCAGGGTTTAAAGTTTGGTGAATACGGCCCCTAGAGTGCCTACGCTAGTCAAGCCTTGCCTATGACTAATGACCGCAGAGACCACTACGTAGAAACTAGTTCTTATCAGTTACAACCTTTGTGCGTTGACACCATATAGAAGGAATATAGGTGGAGGGAGCAATTGTAACCCTAAACTGAAGCGGGCACACGAGTCACGTGACTTGTGGTAAAGCGGGGTGGAATTTCTCCATTTCCTTTGCTGTTCTCCATAGCTTTGTGTGAGGTCGATGGTTCTAATCCAAAAAAAGGCTGCATTATTTCTCTGCATATGGATGCAATGAAAAATTCTTATAAGGAGGGCAACTGGTATTTCACAGGAAAGCTATGTTTTGCAATTTTAGCCGTTTAAAATGTATGAATGTTCTTTAAAACACTAGATTGACAGTTTGGCGATTATATTAACTCGCCAAGTATTGCAGATCTGAAAGTCACGTAATTTAACTTTTAATTTCAAATTAAAATTAAAAATCAGATCAAAATAAAATTTACTCTTTATTTTCTCAGTTAATATAACAGGTTATTGTTTTAGAATGTCTATTGGCGCTGTAGTGCCTCACTCATGTTTCTTTCTTAAACATTCTATTTTTCAAAATGTCCTTATTGTTAAGGTAATTTTTTCAGACTATTAGTAACAAATTGAACTTTTTAAGCAGATCCACTGAAGCTATATTTCTCTGTTTTTGGACAAAGAATATCACAAATCATGAGGGGAGGGGGAAATGCCATTTCATTATGTTAACAGAACATGAATTTCAACTAACGAATTCACTATATACGTGTATATAAATGTAAAGATATTGCTAAAAAATCAGCTGTTTAATACGTTCATATTAACTCTAGTAACAATATGGTTTAAAATACTAGATCGCACCCCGCCTCCCGAAATGGAAACGTATATGCGCTACTGAATGCACACTTTGAATTTTAAATTGCTTAATATTCTGAAAAAAATGTTGTCGATGTATGCATTATTTTATTCTGCATAAATAAGTTTCTAGTCTTTTCTGCGTGACCAGCATTAAAAAAAAGATGTTTTATTAAAATTTCGGACCTTTTTTTAAAAATAAAAATTGCTAATTTGATAAATTATAACAATTGTGAAAAAAATAGTGTTTTGTTATACGAAATGCAAAGCGTTGCTGTATCCTACAAATTTTTTTCATCAATAATTACTGTTTTTTTAAGCTTTCCTAAAGATCTACAGAGAAGACTTCTTTGGGAAACACAGTTAAAAAGAGGAGGATTTAAAGCTTTAGATTATTTGAAGCTGCATTCAAAGCATTTTACAGAAGATTGCTTTGAGAAAGCAAAATTTGGAGGAACGTGGTTGAAGAAGGATGCAATACCAACCATCTACAATTTTCCTCATCATCTCCACCGAAAAAATATTCTCATCAGGCTTGATAATGTACATTACTAGATTAACTCATTTAATAATGTACATTACTAGATTTTATTACAATGTTTCATAGCAAAATCAAAATAATACAAAAATACAACAAAATAAAATGTTTCAAAAGCCAAAACTTCAAAGTAATTCTGTAAAACAAAATTTAAGACTAAATAATTTCAAAATAACTAGAGAGTGAGAAAATAAGCAGTGCTGCAAAAACCATTTTCCCCCATTCCCTTTCTAGAAAAATAAAATGCTTGAGTTTGCGAACCAAAGGGCGATAAGCAGCCAAATCCGCTTCTTCTTCTCCTACGACGCTCTTATGTTAGCTTCAACTTTCCCGGGAAAATACAATAGGAGGCTCCATCCACCTATATCCCTTCTCTATGGTTGACACCGATGGTAGTGTCTTCAAACTAGCAGTGTCGTTTGTGTCAAGCCTCGAGTGTGTAGGGAAATCACGATGAATTCCAAACAAAAATTCTTAAATGTAAAGGGAAAAAAATCAAAGATATCGATGATGTAAGAAAAATATAAGACCAAGAAAACTGGCGACTCTTTAAAGTTGTAGCAGGTCAAAAGATAATTGCGATTTCAAAAACAGCAAAACAAAGCTCCGAAAGACTGGGAAGGAATAACTTTCAAGTTTTGTTGGAGTGGCTTTCCAACTGTCGATCAGAAAAACCTTCCGATTTCTGGATCCATAACCGAGAGAGTGCTTTGAACTTTGCAGAAAAACTGAGAATTTCAGTTTTCTAAAGAGTTTAATTGATGGCTGCAGAATTTTAGGATCCGACACAATGTCGTATTTCGCAATCGCAGGATGACTGGAGAAGCTGCAGATTGCCCACTGCATGAAGCTAGCGATTGGGAAACATCGTCTTCTATAATTGCAGACTGTGATTCTAAAAAAAGTCTTCTATTGTGATGAAACAGGACTTTTTTTCGTTCTTTTCCTCACAAACCTTTTTGAAATCTGATGCTTTCAGAGGGGGAAGCATGAAAAAGAGGTATTAACTGTAGTTTTGTGTTGTAATATAGAAAGAGACTATTGTTAACTTTGCTCATTATAACTTACTTAATATGAAACCTCTAAACAACAGCCACCTTCTAAGGATGGGCACTTTTAGATGGTCCCATGGGTGACCGTTATCAGAGGTTTCACTGTACTTCATACAGTGAATAAAGTCTGCATTGTATTCTTCTTTATATATTACATTTCCAATTGAAAAATAAGATTTTTCTAAGTTGAGTATATTCTTCATCATTGTGTTATATTTTCAGGAAAAAACAGCTGAAACAATGCAGTTTAAAGTTGGCGATGTGGTTACTGCTATTTGGAAGGACTTCAACAGTTATCCAGCTATCATAAAAGCCGTCCATGATAAAAATGTAACAGTGCAATTTTTAGAGGATGAAATCATTTACTAAGTTAAAAAGGAATTGGGTAAGTTTATGTTATATTTAATAACCTATTAGCAGAACTATTTTATTAATAAATCGTTTTACTACTGTTACCTTAACAACGGAAGAAACTTAAATGTTGAACAAGA
>JAWZYV010017756.1:0-41717 GCA_038373885.1 Cheiracanthium punctorium
GAACTCCCGACGATATTGGAAGCGAAGGCCATGCTCATGCGGAAAAGGGTACAAAGAAAAAAATATTTCTCCTTCCTAGATGCTAGTCAAATGATGCAATTTTCACATTCTTTCATTATTTATACTAGTTGATTAAATTAATGTTTTTAAATGTTTAGAATTTGCAGTTTCATGTATAGCTTTCTTTTTCAAATTTACAGCATGTTAATCAGCTGGAATGCAGCTTTTATATTATGGAAACGTATTGTATTAAAATTTTAATCTAATTTACTTGGAGTCAATAGCAGCAGTGGGTTTTTACTAGAAGGAGGGGGGGGGGAGGTAGGAGTCAAGTTTCACATTTTAGTAAGTAGAGGAATTTGAAAGGCTTGTAATTATACTTTGCCCAGGGCCGCTAAATATGTTTCGCCTAGGGCTGCTAAAATCCTAAACACGTCCCTGTGTGTGTGTGTTTGTAAGCAAATATACAGAAAGCACAAGCAAGCTTAAAAATACCTTCATACTCCGAATTATATACTATCAAAAACACCCATGATGCTTGACGCATGTGACAACGGACTGACTTAGAAAAGCCAAATAAAACGAAGTGGATTCGAAATTTGTAAACTCAACTTTGAAACGCGTTTATCAGGTAGGTACCCGCATGCAGACGTTTAGAAAATAAACAGCTAAAAAGCTAATATTCCCGCAAGGGCATTTATTACTGCTATGGAATCATGACAAAACTAGTGGTGCAGTAAGTGAACATTTCCAGGGCCTAAAAAGCCAATTTAACGTGACAATTACATGTAAAATTCAAAATATCATGCAGGCCTTTTATTAAAAAAAAAAAAATAGTGTTTTTAAGTTTAAAAAAGTACTTTCATTTTTTCACGTTAATCATATTTATTCAAAATAAAGGCAGGTGCTAGAAAGGTTTATATTAGAATGATATGTGGCGTAGCGAGGGTTATTGGCGCCCGGGGCGGAGCTTCAGTTTGCCGCCCTTTACATTCTAAGATTAAGGCGTTAGAAGGGGACTAACTTTTCTTTAAGATTTGGTACAGAATGGGGAGGGGGGAGAGGTGTTATTACTTTCTTTAAAGTACTATCTGCAGTATCATGCAGTTCTCTCTCGGCTATACGATGAATGTAAGAAGATTGAAACATCTGCAGTTTATGAATAAGAATGATAGATTGAACATTTCATCTTGTTGATATTTTGTTAAAGCAAAGCACACTAGATCTATCTGTTAAGGGAGAAATGCCTTGAGTAGACGACTTTATAAGGCATTCTAGAGCGTATTCACATCTAGAGAAAACCGCCCAAAACTCCTGACCGTTAAATCGACAGCCGCGCAATAGGTCAGAAATCCACGAAACTTTACACTTTAGTCATCTACCAATAATGAACAAAAACGTTGAAGCATCGTTGAACATGCTTTGAGGATGTTCGAATTGAGACGCAAAGCATCGAGAAGTAAAGTCTTGTTTTAGAATAACTGCATATTGTTACGAATTTTCGGGGCAACCCGCTGCTCTGTGGCTTAAAATGGTTTAAAATTCGTATTCTACGCTTCAAATAGATAAATTTTGCTTTTTGTTGCATCAAAATCGGCCAATTAGAAGCGTAGATATGGAGGTTTCGGTTTGCCATTGTTTTTCAATGGAGGTTCTAGAAAACTCGAGAAATATTAGTCCTAGAGCTTAGATCTCTTCACATTTGGGGACTTATTTTTGGCGCCAAATTTGGCGATATTTCGCCAAAAGTCGCCAAGCTGGTCATTTGGCGCGGTCATTTGGCGCGATTTTCCCAATGGGGCCTGGAAGTTGTTTTTCCTGCATTAAAACGCATAATAACTTAACATTTCTCTTCTATGACGTAATCAAAATTCACGCTTTATGTAGAACCCTCGAGAAATTGACTCTTCTGGAAACCTCTTGTACCTCCTGCGTCGGCTATTTATAGAAGCGCGCGTCGCCCCGAGGGTTCAGTGCGAGTTGAACGCTCAATGTGTGAAGAGCTCTCAGTACGCTTGTTTTGTGTGAATTGATAGTGCTATTGAAGCTGTGTTTTAGCTTGCTTTGTGAAGCTGTTTTTAAAGTGCTGCGTGTAAATTCTTCATTGCTGTGTCTTAAGGGACTGTGTACTATATCCCTTGAATATTTCCACGGAATTTTTGCCTGTGAAAGTGACTTATTTTGTGTGAGAAATACAGCATTTGTGAGAGCTTCTGATCCAAGCGGATTGTTAAAAGCACGTTACTGCTAGATTGTGCATGTGAATTGTGTACAGCTGATTGTTCTACGAAGTTCTAGAAGCAATAAAGTTTGTGTTCCATCCTGACAAGTGACTTTTTACTTGAACTTTTTACACCAACAGGACTTTAGAACGACGAACCCCAGGAGTAGCAGAGTAATTCCGCAACATTTGGTGTCAGAATCGGGGTTCTAAAGAAGAACTTTAATTTTCCAGTTTATGGTTTTGACTAGACTAAAAATGGAAGAACAACTTCAAAGCTCATGAATATGATGCAGGAAATGAAATCCGGACAAGATGAGATTAAAAAAAAGATGAAAGCCGGACAAGACGAGATGAAAGCTGCACACGATGAGGTGAAAACTGGATTAGAAGAAATGAAAGCCGCGCAAGATGAGATGAAAACCGGACAAGCTGATTTAGAGAAGAAAATTGAGGTCGGATTGGTCGGACTAGAGAAGAAAGTGGAAGATGGACAAAGAAAAATAGAAACCGGATTAGATGAATTAAAAACCGCTCACGAAGAGATGAAAACCGGATTAGAGGAAGATGAAACCGGATTAGTGAAGAAAAGAGTGTCGCTCCTAGAAGAAAGTCAAGAGAAAAACATGAAAGAATTACGTGAAGAATTTAATAATAAAATCGAGGACAAACTGGATTGGAAAGAAAATATAGTTTCTAAAATACGGGAAGAATGTCAAGCTAAAATGGAAGAAAAATTGGACTCTTTCGTCAAGCTGGGAATGTTACCGGAAAACATCAGACTGTCGTCACGCCGCCCAGCAGTGAGACTTACTACTTATGACGGAAAGACTCCCTGGGAAGCCTACAAGACACAATTTTTAATCGTCGCTAAAGCCAATGGTTGGAGCGAGTCCGAGAAAGCGGACCAATTGGCTGCTTCCCTTAGCGGAGACGCAATTAATGTATTACAAACCATCGGGGCGACAAAGATAGGAGATTTTGACGCACTTGCAAGTGCCTTGGAGTTGAAATTCGGAGAGAAGTGCCAGAAAGAATATAGTAGAATCCAACTAAAGTCAAGGATGCAGAGATCTGGCGAGACCCTTCAAGAGCTGGCTTCGGACATAGATAGGCTGTGTCATCTAGCCTACATGGACCACCTTGATAATGTCCGAGAAGAAATGGCGGTGCGTCATTTTATTGAAGCCATCCGTGATCCAGAAACCCAAAAGTCACTTATGTTGGAAGATTATCAGGATTTGAAATCTGCTCTCGTCTTCGCAATGAAGATAGAAGCAGCTCAGCGGGCCGTCAGGAAAGATCGGCATGCTGTTAGAGCTGTCACGGTCCAAGAGGAAGCTGACAAAGACACAGAGAGCGTCGAGAACAGGTTGAAGAGAATTGAAGATCTCATAGAACGAAAATTAAGATCCGATAGAACGAGAGATGGCCCAAAGAAAGTGAAATGCTGGAAGTGTGGCGTCGAAGGCCATGTACAAAAGCATTGTGGTCGAAAGTCTCATGACCAGCAAGAGAACTCATGAAAGAGGGAAACTAGGAGGTGGCCATCTCGCGGGGCGGAGGTTGCCAGATAGTCAAAAGCCCCACCTAAAAGTCTTGCAGATTTCATCAGTGAATGGCGGCAGTAATGAACTCTTCGTACTGGGATACGTTAATGGTTCCCCATGCCACATGGTGATTGATACTGGAGCGAACGTAACCATCATAAGGACGGATCTGGCCAAGAAATTTAATTTGAAGATTATCTGGACTCCGCCCTCGCTGACCCTCCAGACTGTGACAGGTGACAAGATCGAAGTGGGCGGAAAAGCGCAAGTAGAAATCACGCTTGGAAATGCCAGATACAACCATGTGGTATATGTCGCCAATATTACAGACTCTTTTATTCTCGGACTCGACTTTTTAAAATCGCACAAATTTAACTTGGACTTTAAGAATAATGAGCTTCGTTCAGACTCAGAAGAAATAGCTGCGTTCGATATTAAAAATGAAACTATTTTACCTGTTCAGCAAATAATAGCCCAGACTGATATCATTCTACCTCCCAGAACTGATTCAATAATTTCTGGAACAGTAAAAGAAAGCAATAAATTCCGTTTTGGATTAATCGAACACCCAAACAATAGTGATTCCGTCAGAGGAGTACTTGTGGGAGCAACACTTGTGGACTTGTCGGGAACAGAAATTCCAGTTAGAGTAGTAAATGTGACAGACAAGTCGAAGGTGATAAAGAAAAATGAAGTGTTGGCGACATGCACTCCTGTTACCTGCATTAATAAGAAAATCGGCCAAACGACAGCTAAATCTTCCGAGTGCCTGACGAAGGAATTAATACAAGACGTGGAGTTAACAGCAGAACAGAGAAGCGCTGCGGAGAAAGTAATAGCTGAATTTGAATACCTCTTCTCCCGTACTTCGGGTGACTTTCGCCGTACGAGCTTAACTCAACAAAGGATAGATACAGGCAGCCATTCTCCCATCAAGGAACATGCTAGGCGGCTGCCTAAGCAAGAAGAGGTGAGCAGACTTTTAGAGGAGATGCAGCGTGATGACGTCATCGAGCCATCGACTAGTCCCTGGGCCTCGCCAATTGTTTTGGTCCGGAAGAAGGATGGTTCCACCCGGTTCTGTGTTGACTACAGACGTCTGAACGACATTACCAAGAAAGACAGCTACCCTCTTCCCAGGATAGACGACACTTTGGACACTTTATCGGGAAACGAATGGTTTTCCACTCTGGATCTGAAAAGTTGTTACTGGCAAGTAGAAATTCATCCCGATGATCGTGAAAAGACTGCGTTCACTGCGAGACAAGGATTGTGGCAGTTCAAAGTTATGCATTTTGGACTCTGCAACGCACCTGCTACATTCGAGCGACTAATGGAGACAGTGTTGAGAGGACTTTCCTACGAAGCATGTCTCGTTTATTTGGACGATATCATCATCGTCGGAAGGACTTTCGAAGAGCATCTCGAGAACATTCGAAAGGTACTGCAGAAATTAAAAGAGGCAAACTTGAAACTAAGTCCATCGAAGTGCAATTTGTTTCGTCGGGAAGTACGTTACCTCGGGCACATAATATCCGCCCACGGAGTCCAAACCGATCCCGAAAAGACGTCCGCAGTCCAGAACTGGAGTCGTCCTGAGAATATCCATGACTTAAGAAGTTTTCTCGGTCTGTGTACTTACTATCGAAAATTCGTGAAGGGCTTTTCTCAAATTGCAAGACCTCTTCACAAATTGACTGAGACTGGACAGAAATTGCTATGGACTGAGGAATGTGAGGACGCATTCAACGAACTGAAGACGGCTTTAACATCTTCGCCGATCCTGTCGTATCCTCACCCTGACAAGCCATTTATCCTGGACACAGACGCAAGTAAGGAGAGTGTTGGAGCAGTTTTGTCCCAGGAGATAGATGGCCAAGAACACGTCATTGCTTACTGGAGCAAATGCCTTTCAAAGGAGGAGCAAATGCCGCAGAACGTAAATATTGTGTTACGAGAAAGGAACTTCTTGCTATCATTAAAGCCGTGGAGCACTTCCATCATTACCTATACGGCCGAAAGTTCCTGCTCCGAACGGACCATGCCTCTTTAACCTGGCTTCTAAATTTCAAGAATCCAGAGGGCCAAATAGCCAGGTGGATACAGCGATTACAAGAATATGACATCGAGATACGTCATCGGAAAGGGTCATCTCATGGAAATGCAGATGCTTTGTCGAGAAGGCCCTGCATAGACAGTTGTCGCTATTGCTCCAGGGCAGAGAAAAATTACCATCTGAAACATCCCGTTGTCCGCCAAGTTACATCATCGGCACCATCTCAAGATCCCTGGAGTGACGAAAATGTTCGGGCGGACCAATTAGCAGACAGCGACATCAAACCTATTGTGGAATTTATGGAAAAATCCAGCGCTAAGCCCAGTTGGCAAGAAATATCATCTTACAGTCCGGCAACAAAACAGTTCTGGGCTTTATGGGATTCGCTTCGCCTGAGGAATGGAGTCCTGTACGTAAATGCGAGTAGGACGACGGCAAGATGCTCCGATGGCAGTTAGTACTCCCTCGTTCGAGGATTCCGAAGGTTCTAGAAGAACTTTAATGGCTACACTGGAGGCCATTTTGGCGTAATGAAGACCCTGCAGAAAGTTCGCGAGCGCTTCTACTGGGTTAGGGCTCGAGGCGACGTCGAAAAGTGGTGTCAAGCTTGTGACGCCTGTGCCGCCCGTAAAGGCCCGAAGAAACGAAGCCGTGGAAGACTACATCGTTATAATGTAGGAGCGCCTTTTGAGAGGATTGCCCTCCTGGGACCTCTTCCGCGAACTTCGGATGGCAACAAATACATCCTAGTTGTCATTGACTACTTCTCTAAATGGCCCGAAGCGTTTCCTATTCCCGATCAAGAAGCTACGACCGTAGCAGAGGTACTGGTGCAAGAATGGATTTCCAGATATGGAACTCCTCTGCAACTTCATTCCGACCAAGGAACGAACTTTACCTCTGCAGTCTTTAAAGGACTATGCCAACTTCTCGGAATGGACAAAACCCAGACTACGCCTTTACACCCACAATCCGACGGCATGGTGGAGAGGTTCAATCGCACAATTTTAAACAACCTCTCGCTTCTGGTATCTAGGAATCAAGAGGACTGGGACAAGAAACTCCCCCTCTTCCTGCTGGCCTATAGGAGCGCCGTCCATGAGACTACCAGCTTCACACCTTCCCAGATGCTGTTCGGCAGAGATCTTCGTCTTCCCGCCGATCTAGTGTTTGGCCGCCCTCCAGATGCGCCTTCATCGCCAGAGGAGTACGTGGAAAACCTTCGGCCACGGTTTGAAGATGTGCATCATTTTGCTCGGGAGCGGATCAACCTGAACACGGAAAAGATGAAGACTCGCTACGACACGAAGGCTACGGGACACGAGTTCAACGCAGGTGACAAAGTTTGGCTATGGAATCCTACTCGACGGAAAGGCCTGTCTCCCAAGCTGCAATCGCCGTGGGACGGTCCTTACACAGTCCTAAACCGGCTGAATGACGTCATCGTACGGATTCGTAAGTCACCAAACTCGAAGCAAAGAGTTGTACATTACGATCGGCTAGCCATCTACCGCGGTTGTAATTAACTCAGACCATGGTCACTATGGCGTAATTCCTCTTTTCTTTCATCTCTCATTTCTTTCCTGTCTTTCCCTTCTCTTCCTCTTTCCTCAACTCTCAGTCACTCACTTCTTACGCCATGTTTAGTGTACATATTTGTAATATATTAGTTTTCATTAATGCGTATTTGTTTTTTATGTTTATGATTTATTATAGTGTAATTATTTATTATGTTGATTATTTATTTATTAGAGTGCATTTGCTTACTGTGTTTATTGATTATTTGCTTAAATTATGTTGTTAAGATTTGGTTAAAGGTTGGACACTGTATATTTGTGTGACCTCCTAACCGGGGATTGTACTGCCCGGGACGTGCAGTCCTTGGGAAGGGGGCAATGTTACGAATTTTCGGGGCAACCCGCTGCTCTGTGGCTTAAAATGGTTTAAAATTCGTATTCTACGCTTGAAATAGATAAATTTTGCTTTTTGTTGCATCAAAATCGGCCAATTAGAACCGGAGATATGGAGGTTTCGGTTTGCCAATGTTTTTCAATGGAGGTTCTAGAAAACTCGACAAATATTAGTCCTAGAGTTTAGATCTCTTCACATTTGGGGACTTATTTTTGGCGCCAAATTTGGCGATATTTCGCCAAAAGTCGCCAAGATTGGCGACTTTTTGGTCATTTGGCGCGATTTTCCCAATGGGGCCTGGAAGTTGTTTTTCCTGCATTAAAACGCATAATAACCTAACATTTCTCTTCTATGACGTAATCAAAATTCACGCTTTATGTAGAACCCTCGAGAAATTGACTCTTCTGGAAACCTCTTGTAGCTCCTGCGTCGGCTATTTATAGAAGCGCGCGTCGCCCCGAGGGTTCAGTGCGAGTTGAACGCTGATTGTGTGAAGAGCTCTCAGTACGCTGTTTTGTGTGAATTGATAGTGCTATAGAAGCTGTGTTTTAGCTTGCTTTGTGAAGCTGTTTTTAAAGTGCTGTGTGTAAATTCTTCATTGCTGTGTCTTAAGGGATTGTGTACTATATCCCTTGAATATTTCCATGGAATTTTTGCCTGTGAAAGTGACTTATTTTGTGTGAGAAATACAGCATTTGTGAGAGCTTCTGATCCAAGCGGATTGTTAAAAGCACGTTACTGCTAGATTGTGCTTGTGAATTGTGTACAGCTGATTGTTCTACGAAGTTCTAGAAGCAATAAAGTTTGTGTTCCATCCTGACAAGTGACTTTTTACTTGAACTTTTTAAACCAACAGGACTTTAGAACGACGAACCCCAGGAGTAGCAGAGTAATTCCGCAACAATATAAATAGCTTCATTTAATTTAATTTTACAAAGAAAAAAAATCTATTTTCAGACTTGCACTATAAAAAGGAGTTAAATGTTAAGTTGCTATGTAAAAAAAAGAAGAAAATAACTCATTCTTCTGAGCTATCAGCGATCAGTTTTGAGGATTCCAAGCATATTGTGAAATATATACCATAAATATTTACAAGACTGTCTTAACTACGAACGTTAATGTCAATATTGACGGGTATCAATTTCTTTAAATAATGGATTTTAATAAGTTCACTTAAATGTAACTATTTAATTTATTCTTGTGACGCTAAATTTCTTAAATATATGCGATTTTTGATTAAAAAAAATTTAAATGTTCATATATTTTTCTAATTGTTAAAATGAGGCCCTAGCTTGTTCAAAATACCACTTTTCATGGGGCAGGCTTGACCAGAAAATTAAAAAAAAATTTAAAGCTTTTCTACACATTTAATTAATAAATACTTTAATTTCTGGATTATATGATAAGGAAGTGCATTATTTTTCTCATATAGTATTTAAAATACAATATAATTAGAATGATCAAAACATCATTCACCAAACATGTACAGCTGCGGGGGAAAAAGGCTCACTTGCTCTTTATTTGGCCATTTTTCGTCGGACTGCATATACCATTCGTTTGCAAATAACGTATACTTTAATTTTCTAGTAATTTAATTTCCATAAGGGGCCGTCTTCATATTTATTTCAACATCAACTTCGTTTTTTTCAATGGCAACATACTACTTTGATTTATTAAACGAAAGAAAACCTTCAAATTACATAATATAAATTTTCACTAATTTCCGGAGATATTGCGACTTATTTTTTGCGCGATTTTAAGGGACTTTCTGCAAATTGATAAACGCTATTTGTAGGTTCCGAACTTTTCGCCTTTCATTAATTTCGCTCGCGAGAGTTTAAAAAAAGAAATATTATTTTCACGGAAAGCACTGTTTATAGTCTTAAAGGGGTTTTTTTTGTACTATGAATATCAGGTGTAGAATTTAGAATATTTAGTCAGTGGTTCAAATGACCCATGAGTCCATAACTTCCTTGGTCCGTACACCTTATTTAAAGGAAAAATGCAAAACGACTGCTCACGATTTTGAAAATCTTCCAATTTTTGAAATTGTTATTGAGTATTTCTCTTGAAGTTTCTCTTAGAAAGGTGAAATGTTGCCACTAGTGAGAGGCAGTTCTCTGCTCTTCTGACTACAATCATGAATGTTACTCAGCTGCAGTCGAACTTGAAGAATGGTTTCATGATTGAAAATTTATTTGTTTGAATTTCATGTAAAAAACGCAATTACTTTTTTTGCCGACATAATATTATCACTGTGTTTGTTATTTCACATTCTTCATTTAATATTATCGTCTGCAATGTGCAATATTCTTATAGGACTTTTGGCGGTATTTTAATTTATAGTCAGATGAAAATTTAGACAGTAAAACGTGATTTTGAATATTTGTTGAATGTTTGAGTATGGGGTTCAAAAACCTAATGTTTCCAATATTAAAAATCTGGAGTGAGTCCACTCGACTTTCCGAACACTTACAATAAGATAATTACCAAGCATTTAAATAAATTTTGATCGATGAATAATTCATCGACTACATGACTTTCATGACTACAATACCAAATTGAAGCTCAATCGAATGTACCGTTTAAACGCTAGCGCACTTTCAAGAATTTCCCCCCATAGACCATAATGTAAAAGAAATCTTTGTCGTAGCCCTGTAGGAAAACTATACGTCCTATACACACCAAAATCAACACCGGTCTTGCGACGGTGGTTTATAACATATATACCCAATTTGAGCTCAATCGAATGGCCCGTTTAGGAGCTATCGTGTTCACTCACACACACACACACACACACACACACACAACCACACACACACACACACACACACACACACACATATATATATATATATATTTGAGAGTCCATATATTGTTGAAATCTTCGCTTTATCCCTAGCTACATAGGTTGGGGGAACACGCTTGCGTGCGTACGCATGCATTATAGTATATTCGTACATATATACGTATAAATATATAGGATGTCCCAAAAATGTGGTAACGGGCTTTAATTCTTTATCGATTACAGATAAGTGGACAGTGTAAATTGAAAAAATGTTCAAAATAAGGTCGTATAAATAAGACTCCGTCAAGAAAAAATTCCTCTCGTTCATTTTCAAAAAATTCACAATTAGTAAAATGTGCCCGATGCACTAATGAGGTGACATACAACATTCGAGAGCTACACATTAAAAAGTGTCAGAATATGAAAACAAATATCATGCTGACTTGAACCACTTTTCAATGACTATCCCTGGTAACCTCTCCCTGACTCAAAGTATGATAAAGAAAAACCACATTAAAAAAATTGCAACTATTTGCTCCGATTGAAAATATTTTAGTTTAGAAAATGATTTGCTATGAACAGAATCAGGTCAAGAGAAGTTTGAATGAACGGTTATGATTAGTATGATGAAGCATTTTTACCATAAATGGGCCATTATTTCTCCTCACCCCCCCCCCTCCCGCCAATAATTTTTAATCTTCAACTCATCTTCAACCTGACCTCTCTCATTATAGAAAAGTCACAACGGAGAAGGCTCACCTTCTTCTTTGACCCTTGTTGCTTCCAACGATGCGATTTTGCTAGCTCAACGATAGACATCAGCGGAAGTATTCAAAGACACAAACTTAGAAGCAACAAGAATTACAGAAGGAAGTCTTCTCCGTTGCGTCTTTTCAGCGGTAAGAGTGATCATGTTAATCATGGGTTCAAAAGTGGGTACGAGGGCAATAAGTGATTTCGGGGGACATTCATATTTTCAAAAACACTAAAACACAAACACAATTATAGAACAACAAAAGAACTCTTTTATGCGTAATACATTATTTATTCATCGTACACTAGACACAGCAATGCCCATTCTGCCTTAAAAAGAACAGATAATCTCGCCCCAGCGATCTGTGAAAGGGTTGCTATAGAAACGATATAATAACCTAGCAATTCGACAAATTTTCAGGTTTAAGTGTGTTCAAAGGAGGGGCAACCGTCCCCATCACCTCCCTCCCACCATGGATCCGCTACTGGTTTTGAAAAGTGTGAACTAAGGTGATTACACACACTACAAGATACGTGTTGTATAATACATATATATTTCCATTTCCATTTCATTTTCTTTTTATTGGCATGTTTAATTGGTTTTGTCACATGTTACTGTGATCTATTGTGAATTACAGTTGGCTTCTTGGTTTTTTTTCCGCTAATATTAATTTTTAATTGGCTATATATTGCCTATAATTACTGGAATCATTGTTTGGATTACTTAATTCGTAAGTTTAGCTATTTTACTATATATATATTAGCTGCGTAGCCCGGCGTTTCCGGGTGTATTAAGTCTTAGGGCATAACTTGCTCCCCAAAAATTATTGTTTGCTTAGCTTCCCATCGTTGCGAAGACGCAAATGTGATAGTTCTCCTTCTGTATCCATCGTTGTTTCCCGGCATAGGTCTTTGAATGCTCCAGCTGCAGGTGTAGCTTCCTTATACGTATTTTACCTACACTCGACACAATACCCGTGGAAAAAAAAGTTTCAATAATTCACTCAAATACTAATATTCACCGTAAAGAAAAATTACAGACTAATTTGCAAAATGCGTTTTTTAATATAAGGATAATAATTAAAAATGCCCATTCGAAAGTTAATTCTAAAATTCCTGTTTCCTTAGAGTACCGGCTTGTAAGCAATGTCTTATATACTTGAGGTACTGACTATAACCATATTTGCCTGTTTTAGCGCGAGACCGCGAGACCAGTCTCGTGGTCTCGTGTGAGAGCTGATCCGAGGTATCGTCTCGCGGTCTCGTCTCGCAATTGGAGGTATCGTCTCGCAAAATTTTGAGACAGCGAGAAGACTCGTCTCGTCTCGCGCCCATCCCTAGGAGCGGTCGCGTATAGAGGGTTGTGTGGTATCTTCTAAAGGACCTTTTAACATTACGTAGATAGGGTAAAAAATCGGTGCCTTAAAAAATGGGTCGTTAGATAGAGGTTGTCGTTCATAGAAGTTTCACTGTATAGTAATTTTCACGAACCAAAACAAACGGTGGCCGGAGAATTTAAAGGGTTAGTGAAAAGAGCCTGGAGCCAACTGATTCCAACAAAATTATAAACAACTTATGCGTAAATGTATAGCATGCCTGCTAAAAGATAGGAAATTCGTTAAGGTCAATTAATACCAGAGGCGCCCACTTTACTAATTTTTTGTGGGTGCTCTAAATCTGTATGTAGCTAGAATGTTTTACATTGGGGGGGGGGGGGCGGATTGGATACATTTTTAAAATATCCCTCTACAGACGATATGTAATCTAACAGCTTTACTTTTGTGCACATAAATGGAATCAAAAATTTTTACAAAGGATAAACTAATATATTTATAACTTAAATCAGTTATGCTGAATAAGAAACTGTGCCTGGGTATCTTGAAATTGACTTCATTTTGATCAGTGCTATTTAATTGTCATAGTAGAGAAAAATCCGAAGTCTTATGCCAGAAATCTGTATGAGGTTTTTAACCCTTTAACGCGCAGTGTGTCCGCTCCGGGAACGCCAAACTCTTACGTTTTGACTGTTGCCTGTCACGAAGAATAGATTGGATTTCTATAAAAATAGTTGCGGGTGATATCGCTCCACGAGAATCCTTTACTTTTTAGCACTTACATTTCCCGTCAAAAAATTGTCACGATTATTTTTAACAGCACTGGCATCTGCCGAAAGATGGGAGAACGCGAGAACAGCTGGATCGATTGCCTAATGCTGAAAAAAGGGCAGGCAAATTGCCATCGCTCGACTTAACTGCCTGCAGTTAAGTCGAGCGATGGCAACGGCTGCCCTTTTTTCAGCATTGGGAAAGGGTTGCGCCTCAAAGGGTTAACTCCCAAGCAAGCTTGGTCCTCATTTTATCAACCCACTCAAGGGATAAACGCTGAGTCAACCTTGCCCAGCTCGGGAATCGAACTACGGACCTGTGGCATTGCAGCGAAATTATTACCATTAAGCCGCCGTGCTTCCGAAGGTTATCTTATTGATTTAAAATAAGACTTTAGAAACTGTCAAAAGTATATTTTGGTACTTTTCCGTTATGCGAACGCCAGCATAATTTGGCGATTTTTCTTTCGCCTGAAAATCCTAAAATTCACAATTCTAAAGGAAAAACACAAATAAACACGTGAAAAAGTAGACTCGTCACTACTGTGGGACCGTGCACGCTAATGGGAGCTGGTGCACGTAAAATCTGTCGAGGCTCCAATGTCCTCCAAGTTGTTAAGCAATACCTCTAGGGGTGCCAAATTCAGGGGGTTGGTCTCTCCTCGGGAAGTGGTTCAAAATTAAGGGACTACGGGCTAAATCGTATTTCCTCCCGCAAGGGTCCTAAAAATGGAAGGCGCACCCCCTCTGCCCATTGCCTCCCCACCTGGGGGGGGGGGGAATCTGGCACCGCCGATTGCGGTTGCCAGGGGGCATCAGAGAAAAAGCAACAACACATTTTAAAACAAAAACTTCATATCTACCGATTATCCCGCTTTAAGTTATGATTATGAAGAAGAATATGAAAAGAACGTTTTGCCTCCTTGGGGTGGGGTGGGGGGGAGGGAGGGAAATTTCGAAGACTCCTTTTGAGCGCTTTGTTATAAGAAAAAATAATTGCTCTAAATTTCATGTCTCTGACTTAAGTAATTTTGCCTATTTTTAACTTTTCAATATTTAGAAATGCCTTAATCTCCACTTTTTTATACAGAACTTTCGCACAATTAATAAAACACATAAAATTTTATCACAAAAAGGGGGGTGAAAGTAGGAAAACAATTCCACAGGAATCATGTGAGGAAGATCATGTGTTTTAGGTATAAAATTTGTCTACTTGTAATAAGTTTTAGATAGCAGTATGGATAATATTTTTTACTTTCATTATAGAATATTAAAAGAGATGTACATAAAATTATGTTACATTACGACTACTGCATCTCACAAATATCTATACGTGTGTGTGATAAGGGAGTGAATAATATACATTTTGTATGGCAAAAATTCCTCATGGGGGTTGTGACCCCCATCCCTCTCCTTGGCTACGCCACTGAGTGCGTCAATGGTGGTGATCCCCCCCCCCCGTCGGACAGGCGCCCTCACTGTCCGGCCTACCGCGCGGATGTCGATCTAATGGTGGGGATTTTGAGGCGATTTTCTCCAGATGTAACGTGAATACGCTTTAGAAACTCTTAAAAAAGTCCACCGCCTAAGGCATATCCCCTGGCCGATAGCCCTCATGCAGCTTTGCCTTAGCCACTAACTAAAATGTCGTCAGATTTAAGTACAAAAATGTTGTGTTGGAAAGTGTTTCATGATCGATACATTTGGCATAATTGATCTTTCTTGTTAATAATATTCTTGGAGTTTTGCATCTTGTTTCCTTTGTGTACATGTGTATAGATATATTTAATTTTTTAGCCCATTTTCAAAAATAAAAACAGTTTAGCTATGGGCCAGCACAAGCATAATTTTCTCCCCTTAGTGTCTACATTTCCGCGTTCAACTATTACAGATATATTTTTACACAACGTTCATTAAATTTTTCTAGCATTTAATACGTGATTTTTAGCCTCTCTCTCACTCACTCTTTTTTAAAAATATTATATATATATATATATATATATATATATATATATATATATATATATATATATATATATATATATATGGTTTAGGCTGCTTTGGTATAAAATGAAGGGAAAGAACTGAGTGATTTATTGCGCATCTGTGGGTGCAAAATAGGGGTCCTGTAAAAGATGCACTTCCTTTTGTCCAGGTTGAGCGAGCCCCTTAGTGAGTTTCTCTTTCTCCCCTGTTTGAAACAACAAGCAGAGGGGGATGAGTGCCATTTCCCCCCACACACGAAACAGAGGCAGGCGCACACCGGACTGAACGGGAGAACTGTGCGGGATTTTACTGTATCAAATCCCATATAGAATTTTTCATTTACAAAAAAACTGTCTTCATTTTCTTCGTTTTTACCTAAATTAATTGAGAACCAAAATCATAATATATTTCAGATGTTTCTAAATAAGATTTGATTGAAGTAACCCTTTATGAATTAATTCACAGTAAGTTTTACATTAAATAAGTATATATCTTTGAAAAAATGGGTAAAACGGGGCAAAATTTGATAAAACTTGTGCCAAGTTTTATACATTAATTCGTGCTTGTCAATGCCGACTTCACGCGTTCAAAAAAGTAAAAACAATAATACTAATCTTTATTTAACCGCTTAGAGAAAGTAAGCAATTCTAAATAATAGTTGGGCAAAATTTTCCAAAATTATGTCATTTAGATATCGCAGTCCATATCGCCTATGTTGTATATTTCTTTTAAGGGCTCAGCACCGTAATAGTTTAGGGGAATTTTTAAAAATTATTATTACTATTATTATTAACTTTACAAAACTAAATAATTACTGGCGAAAACTTATACATAAAAATATTTGTTTTAATTCGTGTTTGGGGGTGTGAACTTATACATATTTATATTTATAAATATATAATTTGCCCAAAATATGATTCACTGTTGTTTACCTTCTTGAACAAATTTTAGCAAGTTTTGTCCCGTTTTACCCACCTTTTGCAAAGTATAATCAGGGACGTAGCCAGAAATTTTTCATGGGGGGGGTTACGACTACTACAACTCATATATATGTATACGTGTGTGTGATAATGTAGTGAAGAATATACATTTTGTATGGCAAAAAATTCCTCTTGGGGGGAGGGGGTTATGACCCCCCTAACCCCCCCCCTTGGCTACGCCCCTGAGTATAATGTATACACAATTACAGCATATTTTTGCTTCCAGTAACTGTCTAGATTGTAGGTTTAAAATGATTTAAAACTCATTTCTTAAAATGTAAAATGTAAATGTCTTAAAATGTTAATCTAATTAATGGTTAATTAGTTTTACTATAATAGTTTTAATAATTGTATTTATACTATTATTGATATTGCAAAGATTATTTTCCCTCACCAACTGTGATTGAAACATATCTGTAAACATTTAGTAAGAAAATCTTAAACTTTCTACATCATCTCATTAATATATGGGGGTATATTGTACTTAATGGGAATTTTTGTAAGAGGAGGGCTGTATAAAAAATAAAAGTTTGTATTTATTTACATTTAATTTCCTGAAAATTTTATTCGATATCATAAAATAACTATGTAATTCATTCCATATGTCTTAGATCAACATTTAAAGAAGGAAACCATAGGCCACTGTTTTTAAGACACCCTCGATTATAGGGATTGAGAGTGATTATGATTTTTGTTTAATATTAAAAATATTAACCTTTTTACTTTCACTGTAAATGATCATAAAAGTTATTTAGGTTTTGGGGTTAAGGCAGATCTACACAAGGGTTGTCTGCTTAATTAAGGCATGCCTTGGGCGGTGGACTTTTTGAGGGGTTCTAACCCGAATTCACGTTACAGCTGGAGAAAACGGCCGCGCGGTAGGCCAGAACCCTAGACCTATGCACTTCAGCCGTTTACTAATTGTCATGAAATTAGTAAAAATTGTTTATACTACAATGTAAAAGGTACTTGATTAATTTTTTTCTTATTTTTTATTAGATAAATTTATATCCTATAAAGCTCTCTTCTTTATAAAACTTATACTTATTTAACTTTTAAGATAAACTGAAAAAAAACTTGCTGAAATACGCAAGAATGCGATCCCTTTCATTTTTGTATTCTCGGATATGAGAAAGAAATGATCCGTTTAATATCCGTATCCACGGATAAAAAAAAAAACTATTCGTTTTCATATCCGTATCCGCCGATCTACCTTTTATGACGATACCTCACACACAGCCGCTGTTCACACAATTTAGCCCTTTTAACGGCGTTTTAAGGTGTTCCAAAAGCTTTGCGGTCAAATATGGGCACTCTTTCCTTCTTCCTAACAAAATAGCTGGGTAACAGGTGTCAGGAACGTTCCCCCCCCCCCCTACTCCCTGTGTCCCTGACCAACGCGGCGATCTTACAGAAACCTAATTTTTAACTGATCCCCCAGCTCCCGTCAGGAACTCCCCTTCAAGATGGGGGTAGACACTTTTTATACCAAATGGCGTATACACCATCCCAACAGCTACAGCAGAGTTCACGAATGTTGGCGGTAGTGGAGATCAGGAGAGACAGAACTAAATGTTCGTTCTACAGCTTTTTGTATCAAAATAGATGTAGGAAAAGTTTGAAATAAGCTAATTGGTATCAATTTACATGAAATTCTAGAGAAGAGCTTTATATGCTTTGCTAATGTTACTATCAATAATATCTAATGCATGCATATAATATTGTAGCGTTTTGGGAGTGTGCAGAAATTTTAATGTTGAGAAAGACTCAAAAGTGTAACGATAACGAATTTAATTAGAACACACATACATATTCTCTTGGCTACATAAACCGTGCAGGTTCGAAATATAGAAGATCGAATTGTCCCGCGTGAAGATGTCACTGCTCGAAGAAACTGTCCGGAGCCACTGTCCAGGTCGATCCACGAGACAGGATGGAATTGTCCAGCGTGAAGATGTTACTGCTCGAAGAAATTGTCCGGAGAAGTCCGGAACCACTGTCCAGGTTGATCTACGAGACAGGATGTCTCTGCCCCAAAAATTGGTCTCGGCGAATCGGTGGTCGATTCCCGGAATCTTTTTCGAAAATTACAATCAACGTAGTGCGTCCTAGACGCGTCCGCTCAGGGCTCCTGTCTCTCTCTGAGTCCCCGTTCTCAACCTCTACATTTTCCTTTCCCTCTCAAAAATCACCTGCTTGTTACAAGCAGGTGCAAAATTAGCGGGCTGTGAAAATTCATCTTGTTCCAAGCAGGTGCAATATTGGCGGGGGGCACGGCAACCGCCTGTACATTTCAATTCTCCGTTCGAATATAAAACTGAGACTATAAACTCTACAGCACCCTCCCCTCAAAACAATTTTTCGGGAGGTTTGGAGAAGAAAAATTGGAAACACTATATAACACTGGTAGCAAGAATTAATTCCTACTGCAATTTGCTATAGAGTATTTTTACAGATTTGAAATTTATTACCTGCATTTAAACACTAAAATAATAGAATATGAAAAATT
Organism: Cheiracanthium punctorium; assembly: GCA_038373885.1. NCBI lineage: Eukaryota > Metazoa > Arthropoda > Arachnida > Araneae > Cheiracanthiidae > Cheiracanthium > Cheiracanthium punctorium. The sequence continues at coordinate 18,859 of JAWZYV010017756.1, forward strand.
AACCACATATTTATGAGTAATAATAGTAAAAATTTATACAAAGAAATATTTACATTTTTTTTTTAATCCTACTTAGGCAATTAGCATGTTTTATGCTTTTCCCCGGTTTATGCTCCGTGGTGTAATTGTACGGTTGAAGTGCTAACGCCCACCTCATTAACCTTTGATTTTTGCCCGAATTAGTCTTTAACCATACTAGGGGATGGTGGTCGGTTTCAATTTTGAATTTTTGACCGTCCAGATATGGTCTTAGCTTTTTTATGCCGAAAATAACGGCGGCACATTCTTTTTCAGTCGCCCCGTAATTTTTTTCTGGACCCGTGAATTTTCGACTTAAATATAAAATGGGATGTTCTTCGCCATTCTTGCGCTGCGCAAGAATCACACCCACTCCTTTATCCGATGCATCAGTTTGGAGAATGAATTCCTGCTTGTAGTCAGGGGCATACAGAACAGGACTTTCTGTTAGTTTCTTTTTAACCGCTTGGAAAGCTTCTTCCATTTCAGGCGTCCAGTCTATCTTTTCTTTTCGCGTTTTTCCCTTTAAAGCGCGAGTGAGTGGTTCTACTATAACTGCGTAATTCGGCAGATAATGGGAATAATATCCAATTAACCCTAAGATTTTTCTAATCTCTGTTTTGGTAGTAGGGGTAGGAAAATCGAGTACGGCCTTTACCTTTGCCTCCGCAGGGGTTCTCCGGCCTCCGCCTACCATGTGACTGTGGCGTTGCATTTCAGAGCCCGCTCCAACGCAAGCGCTGTTCGAAAAAGCGCGCTCTAAGTCGACTTTACGAGCCGAAGATCCTCCGTACCAGCTGGCACAGGCGCAGACTCGATGGAGATAAAAGAGAAGCTTTGCTCCGCGGAATGCAAGTCAGTTTTCGATGGCTCGCCCGTGAATGCCGTTTGGGGAATCCCTCCTCACTGCAAATGCGCTGAATGTTTTATATTTTAATCTTTCTATTGATACACCTTCTGTTGATTTTAGTTAATAAATGTTATTGTCTGTTCTACTGTTAAACGTTCTTGTTTTATCACACCAACAAGTAACACTGGTGACCCGGAAAAAAGTTTCAAAGAAAGTCAATTAAAGCTTTTACTCAAGATGACGGATACAGGATCTGAAGAGGCTGACAAAAATGCGAGTGCTACTCTGAATAGGGTCTCTGTCAAGGTGCCGCCCTTTTGGAGAGAAAATCCATCTGTGTGGTTTCGTCAAATGAAAGCCAGTTCATAACTTCTGGTGTAACATCAAGTATAACGAAATATCATATTGTGATCGGAAACATCGAAACAGAAGTTCTATCTCAGGTTAGTGACATAATTGATTCTCCTCCTGATGATAATGCATATAGTGTACTTAAAAAACGCCTGATAGCTATTTTTTCTGATTCTGAGGAACGTAGGTTAAGAAAACTTTTGCAAGATGTAAATTTAGGAGACAAGCGTCCCTCCCTCCTCCTCCGCGAAATGCAGGAGTTAGCGGGAACAAATGTTGGTCAGGGATTGCTTAAATCCTTATGGTTGCAGCGTTTGCCTACACAAATACAAGCTATTTTGGCTGGCTCAGAGGATGAATTAAATAGATTAGCTGTAATGGCTGATAAAATTGCTGACGTAACGAGTTTGTCATCTTTGAATAGCACAGAGTTAAGTTCAAAACCGGAGAAGTTAGAAGTTACAAATAAAGCGCTAAACGATTTGCAAATACAGATTAACGAATTAAATAAGAGAGTTGATAAACTTTTTACTCTGTATTCACGAAATAGATCAGTTTCTCGAAAACGCAATAATTCTACCCGTCGTTCTGACAGTGAGGGGAGGTCTTGCTGGTATCATTTTAAGTTTGGTGAAAAGGCAACTAAATGCACGAAACCTTGCTCTTTTTCGTCGGAAAACTAAATAGCCAGGCATTTTCAGCGACGAATGTTGAGGCTTTAAAAAATTGTCGCTTAATAGTACGCGAAAGAAATTTGGGCATAGAACTACTAGTTGACACCGTAGCGGATTTAAGTGTTATTCCACCTACACCTGATGAGCGCTTTTATAATTCAAAGTCTCTTTTAAATTTGTTAGCTGCAAATGGTACTAAAATTAATGTATTTGGAAAAAAGATATTGAATTTAGATATCGGCCTTCGTAGAATTTTTCCTTGGACATTCACAATTGCCGATGTATCTCGACCTATACTCGGTGCAGATTTCTTGCATAATTTTGGAATACTCGTCGATTTAAAGTCAAAAATTGATTGACAGCTTGACTAGCGTTTCTTCTCGAGGTAAAATTTCACAAGTACTGTGTCAAAGAATAACCCTCGTTCATCCGTCTGAAAGATTCGATATGTTATTAAAACAATACAGTTCTTTATTTGATGATAATTTTGAAACGTCTGATAAGTCAAATGTCTGCCATATAATAGAAACCAAAGGCCCACCGGTTGCGGCTAAAGCTAGACGTCTGTCACCAGACAAATTAGCAGCAGCTAAAGCAGAATTTTCATACTTAGTACAAAAAGGAATTTGTAGCGTTTCGAAAAGTTGTTGGAGTAGTCCACTGCACATGGTTAAGAAATCCGACGGTACGTGGCGTCCATGTGGCGATTATCGTGCTTTAAACGCAATTACAATACCTGATAATTATCCAATCCGACATATTTATGATTTCACATATAATTTATACGGAAAGAAAGTTTTTAGCACATTAGATTTACGAAAAGCATACCATCAAGTTCCAATGAATAAAGAAGACATACCAAAGACCGCTATTATTACGCCATTCGGCTTATTCCAATATAATTTTATGACCTTTGGATTGCGAAATGCGGCCCAAACCATGCAACGTCTTCTGGATCATGTTTTGGAAGGACTAGACTTTTGCTTTGTTTACATAGATGATCTGCTAATAGCTTCTAATGACCTAAATGAACATCTACTTCACCTAACAGAAGTCTTTTCTCGCTTAAAAGAACACAAATTAAAAGTTAATTTGCCAAAGTGCACATTTGCAGCAGAAAAAGTAAAATTTTTAGGACACATGATTGATAAAACAGGTATAACCCCTTTACCCGACAGAGTAAAAGCAATCGAGGAGTTTCCAAAGCCAAATACTGTCGTTGAACTTCGACGTTTTTTGGGTATTTTAAATTTCTATAGAAGATTTTTACCCCATTCAGCTGAAACACAACTTGCATTGTATGCAATGTTGGGATCTGGTAAAAAGAACGATAAATCAGTATTGAATTGGTCAGAGGAATTCGAAAGATCCTTTGAAAATTGCAAGATAGTATTGAAAGAGATAACGTCCTTAAAACATCCCAATTTAAAAGCTCAAATTGCAATAATGTGTGATGCGTCAGACAAGGCCATAGGCGCTTGCGTCCAGCAACATAACAAAGATGGATGGGAACCTCTGGGATTTTTCTCTAGGAAATTAAGCTCTACTGAAATGAAATACAGCACTTACGATCGTGAACTTTTAGTGATTTTTGCTGCAATTAAATATTTTCGTTATCTTTTGGAAGGAACTAACTTCATAATTTTTACTGATCATAAGCCTTTAATTAAAGCATTTTCACAAAAATATGATAAACTTTCTCCACGACAAATCAATCAGCTTAATTTCATTGCGGAATTTAGCACTGATGTTCGTTATATGGCTAGTTCAAAAAATACAGTAGCCGATGCCTTATCAAGGATTTACGAGTACAATTTCCGGAACCTTTGGACTTTCCAGCTATAGCGCGAGCCCAAGAATCCGATGAACAACTAAAAGAACTCTTGTCAAATCCTAACACCGTTTTTAAGTTACAGAAACTACCTATTCCGAATTCTGATTACTCTCTATATTGTGATACTTCTACAGCTACCATTCGCCCTTATATTCCGGAAGAATTTTGAATTCAAGTGTTTAATACAATGCATTGTCTTGCTCATCCTGGTATTAAAGCAACGGTGAAACTGATCACGGATCGCTTCGTATGGCCAGGCATAAAAAAGCAAATTGCACAGTTATCGCGGACCTGTATTCCCTGTCAAAAAGCTAAAGTTTCTCGGCATGTACATTCTCCTTTCGGGGAATTTAAAGTTCCAAGTCAGCGTTTTTCACATATAAATATTGACCTGATTGGACCTTTACCATCTTCGCATGGTATGTCATACTGCTTAACGTGTATAGATAGGTTTACAAGGTGGCCAGAGGCTTTTCCACTTCCGGATATAAAAGCTGAAACAGTCATAAATGCATTTTACAGCGGTTGGATTGCGCGGTTTGGAATACCCGAGCGCATAACAACTGACAGAGGTACACAGTTTAGGGGTGAAGTACTACGATCACTAGCAAAGAATTTTGGAATAAATCTGTCACATACCACGGCATATCACCCACAGTCAAACGGGATTATTGAGCGCTGGCATAGAGTGCTAAAACAGTCCATAATGTGCCATACCTCCATTCATTGGACTGAAGTTTTACCCATGGTTCTTTTGGGATTACGCACGGTTTACAGAGAAGAAATAGAATCTTCACCAAGTGAACTAGTGTATGGAGAAAATCTTAGACTACCAGGACAGTTTTTTACAGCTACAACAGCCGATACACCTGATAGTAAATTTTTTGCTAGGTTAAATAGGCATATGCAACTTTTAAAACCAGTTCCTACTACTAGTCATAATTCAACAAAGATTTTTATTTTTAAAGATTTGCATACATGTTCACACGTTTTTCTCAGGGTAGATGCTGTCAAGCCATCTCTATGTACCCCGTATACAGGGCCTCACAAAGTACTTAAACGAGGTGATAAAACCTTCAATATCGTTGTTAACGGCAAGGAAAGGACAGAGTCAATTGATCGTTTGAAACCTGCTCATATGCCCTCTCTAAATCCTCTTCCAGCACCATCTTTTAAAGATGTTTCTCTGCCAGATCATACAACTGAAAAAGTACCATCAAATGATGAAACACTTCCCTCTACGGCCACTGAAACAGTGCCGCCAGATGTTACAACACCCGTTTATCGAACACGGTATGGACGTAAAGTCCAATTTACAAAAAAGTACCCTGAACTCTAAAATTCTTCTAGTCTTTCTCGTTTCAGATTTTTTTCCAGGAGGGGAGGTGGTGTGGCGTTGCATTTCAGAGCCCGCTCCAACGCAAGCGCTGTTCGAAAAAGCGCGCTCTAAGTCGACTTTACGAGCCGAAGATCCTCCGTAGCAGCTGGCGCAGGCGCAGACTCGATGGAGAAAAAAGAGCAGCTTTGCTCCGCGGAATGCAAGTCAGTTTTCGATGGCTCGCCCGTGAATGCCGTTTGGGGAATCCCTCCTCACTGCAAATGCGCTGAATGTTTTATATTTTAATCTTTCTATTGATACACCTTCTGTTGATTTTAGTTAATAAATGTTATTGTCTGTTCTACTGTTAAACGTTCTTGTTTTATCACACCAACAAGTAACATGACCTAAATACTTCACACAATCTTGTGCGAACTTACACTTCGCGGGTTTAATTTTTAATTTAGCCTCTGCTAATTTCTCTAGAATCACATTTATGTGCTTAAGATGGTCTTCCCAGGTGCTGGAAAATATTGCTATGTCATCCAAATACGGTACGCAAAATTGTTCGCATCCCGCTTAAAGCATTGACATAAATTTACTGAATTGATAAGGAGCATTTACTAAACCGAAAGGCATGACCAGGGGTTTAAAGGTTCCGAAAGTGGTTGCAAATGTTGCATATCTTTGAGCTCTGGGGGTCAAAGGGATCTGCCAATATCCCTTGGTCAGATCGATGACGGTTATAAATTTTGCGGTTGCCACTAATTCGACCCTTTCCTCAATATTGGGTAAGGGAAAGTATTCTGTGCGGGTCAAGGAGTTAAGCTTTCGATAATCTATACAAGTTTTAGGGTCCCTTCCCGGCACTTCTACTAATAAGAGGGGTGAAACAAAATCAGACTCCGCAACTTCTATTATCTTAAGCTCTAGCATACGTTTTATTTCATGCTTAAGTATTTCCGTTTGTCTTGGGGAGGTTCGGTAAGGTTTAATCCGAAACGGTTGCTCTGTAATTAACTGTATATCATGTTCGATCAGATCCATGCGGCCTGGATTATTCGAAAATAATTTCCTGTGTTTATTAAGTAAATTGCCTAGCACTTCAATCTGAGCGGGCGTACATTTCTCTGCGAGCCCACTTTCGCTTACGATTTCTGAGAAATCAAATACATCTGGAGTGGCATTCGGGTAAGAGATTTCTAAATCCGCCTCTAAAGATTCCTGATCCGACATTAACAAAGTTACCAACTCTACACGCCTGTGATATGGTTTATGTAAATTGACGTGATAGATTTGAGAGCTTTCTCTTCTTCCAGGCACTTTCACTATATAGTTTGTTTCTGATAATTTGCTCTCTATCACACCTGGCCCAATCCAGTCTACTGATAGTTTGTGTGGCTTTGAAGTAGCCATAACCAGAACTTCATCGCCAGGTTTAAAATTTCTCTCTACCGTGTCCCTATCATACCAAAATTTCCTCTTATCCCTAGTAATTTCCATCCTTTCTACAGCCAACTCCTGACATCTTTTTAATCTATTTATTAATGTAAAAATATGCTCAGTAACGAAAGTGTTTTCTTCCTCTGGGCATGTCCACTTTTCAAACAGTAAGACTTCGGGAGTCCGCAAGTTTCTTCCGTGCACTAGCTCTGCGGGAGAGAATCCCGTCGATTCGTGCGTTACTGTGCGTAGGGCCAACAAAGCGCAGGGTAGATTTTTTTCCCAACTACTCCCATTTTCGAGACACAAAACCTTCAACAATCTTTTAACAGATCGATGCCATCTCTCAATAGCGTTGCTCTGTGGCCTATGAACACTAGAGTGAACTACCTTTATCCCAAATTTCTCGAAAAACGCGGAAGTGAGAGCACTCGTGAAGCATGTTCCGAGATCGCACTGAACTTCTTTAGGAAAACCTAGACGGCTGAAAACAAGCATCAATCCGTCTATAACCGATTCTGATTTAGTATCAGCTAAAGGTATAGCGTCTGGCCATCTCGATGCCAGGCATAAACTGGTCAAAAGATACTTGTTATGATTATCAGATTCAATTAGGGGGCCTACTATATCACAATTTATTCTCGAAAAGACTTCTGAAATAATAGGGACCAGTTGTAAGGGAGCCTTCTTGGCCTCACCACCTTTACTAAATTTTTGACATGGGTCACAGGTCTTAACAAAATTTTCCGCTTCTTTTACGATATTTGGCCAAAAATAATGTCGCAACAACTTATCTTTAGTTTTCGTAGCGCCTAAATGAGCTGAAATGCCTTCGTGGCATAACGTCAAAATATCTTGCCTAAATTTAGTAGGAACAATGACCTGCTTCTTCTTCTCTCCCCTATGATCGGTCTCTAACCGAAACAGTGTATCATTTTCCACGCAATATTCTGGATTATTTTCTTGTCTCGCCTTTTCCCATAGTCCTGCAAGGGAAGGGTCACTACTTTGTTCACTCTTCAATTCCTCTGCTGTGATCTGAACTAAACTTTCCGGACTTTCTTTAGAAAACTCGGGTAGATCACAGTGACCTATGTCAGGGATTTCCGCGCTAATCTCTGGTTTTTCCTCGATAATCTCCGATTTCTTACTATTTTCCGTTTCCCGACATTTGCTTCGCGTCACAACAGCATTTATTTGTTCTGGTTGCGTTTTTCTCAGGTCTATCAAGCTCTGTGTCTCGTTACCTAGTAAGTAATGTTTCATTTCTACCGACTTATCAACAATCGCTGCCTTTGTTTTAATGACTCCGATCTCGCTAATTTTGATCTCAATATTTGCCAAGGGCAAACACCTAAATGTATTTTCTAGGGGCTGCTTAACCCAAATTGTTTCTCCGTTTAGATGCTTAGGATCAATTAAATCTCGGGGTGCAAGATCTATGCTACTCCCGGAATCTCGCAGAATCACTATTTCCTTATCATTTACTATCGCGGTAGATAAATATGGCTCAAATGAAGGTCCGAAGCCCTCAGCAATTCCTATATTGTTTATGGGATGCGCTTCAGTCTTTTTCAACCGGGGACAAGTTGGGCGCAAATGAGCGGTAGACCCACATTCAAAACATGCAGGCGCTTTCCTTCTCTCGAATGCTCTCTCTCTTTGGTCCGCCGTGGACTTATCTCGCCAATTAAACGATTTCTTATCTGGAAGTTTCCTTTCTCGACCATTCTCGGGGATTTGATGCCGTTCCGATTTTTTTTCATCCGCGCCTCTACTTACTGAGAACTTTTTAAGGGGCTTTCTGACGCTTTCATAATCGTCAAATTTTTTTGCTAATTCTTCGGGATTTACGAATTCACTCCAAGAATCTAAGAATTTTTCTCGCATCTCCGGGGTTGCCCTTCGCTTCAATTGATCAGTGATCATTAGATTTTTCAGACTTTCGAAGTCTTTTATATTCAACCCATTTAACCACCCACTCAAGTAGGAGCGCAATTCAAAAATTAGGTCTTTCCACAAACCCGATGGTGGCCTCTGACACTGTGTGAATTTGGTTCTATATGTTTCTGCGTTTACCCTAAATCTCTCAAGAACTTTTTCTTTTACATATTCGAAATCCTCAATTTTATCTTCTGGTTCTTTCATTACAGCTTCTGCTAGCCTACCTGGCAAAAGACCTAATAACTGGGATACCCATTCCTCTTCATTTAATTTATATTTTTTTGCTTGTTTTTGAAATAAAGTCAAAAATAACGAGATATCCGAATTTTCTGGGTCGAACGGCTGCATTACTGACTTCAAACAGACCGGACGCGTCGTCTCTTCTCTACTCGAGGATAAACTAATAGTTTCACTTTGTTGTGAAAGTTTCATTTTATCAATTTCGTGCTGTCGCTCACGTTCTTTTTCCTGTCGCTCACGTTCTCTCTCCTGTTCCTTCTCCCTTTTTAATCTATCCTCCTGAATCAATTTAATTTGTGAAATAGCTAGTTCAATATCATAGTCTGGGGACCCTTCTATTTTTGCTATTATTGTAGCTACTTTGTCTGATGCACCGAGTTCTACCTCTAACTCTTCTGCCAGAGAAATTAGGTCTGCCTTTCTAAACTGTTTTAATTCTGACATCTTGGGCATATCAAATGCCTTATTAGCACCGTTGTAAATAGACTGAAAATTCTACTAACAAATAAAATTGAAAATTATACTAGCTCTTTTTTTTTCTAGTTACACACATGCAAAATATGCAATACTCAAATTAAAAATACTTTTCATACACAAAAACACAGTATAGTTTACCCCCAAAATTTGAATATATACTACTCTAACAAATATTTGTATACCAGTTCAAAAACACGTGGAAAAACATAAAACTGCTTTCTCTTGCATCATTCAATTTACTATGGAAACCTTTTACGAACAATAAGTAATATATTTTGCAGGATTTTTAAATTTTGGATTTGTGTAGTTACTTTCAGTTTTAGAATTGAAACCGAAATTTCACAACTTTGTTTTAAAAATTATAAATTCCCTTCAAAAGTATAGCGTCATTGCAATAGAAATAAAAATTCAAGCTTACCAGATTTTTCTGCCGAAATCATTTAGTATTCTCCAATCCACTACGGCATTTGGTACTAAACACCGATGTTGATATGTCTATACTATCCGAACGGCTAGAGGTCTTCTTTCAGCACCAGAAACACGCAGTTGGCGAATTCACTGTCCAAGAGGGCACAATATTCCGAATGTTTCACGTGGATAATCTCTTTCTTTAGTACTAAAGTAACACAGTTCTTTTCTGACGAAATCACTGTTCATGAGGGCACAATAATAATAACAATAATTATTTTTTTGTCCGTGGATACACTTCAGAACGAAAGTCACACTATTTTGTCTTCGGGCAGGGTATATTTTTCTTCACTCTTTCGATCCAAAACCGCTGCCCCCAATTTATTTCTTCTTCTGTAGCGTTTTGGGAGTGTGCAGAATTTTTAATGTTGAGAAAGACTCAAAAGTGTAACGATAACGAATTTAATTAGAACACTCATACATATTCTCTTGGCTACATAAACCGTGCAGGTTCGAAATATAGAAGATCGAATTGTCCCGCGTGAAGATGTCACTCGAAGAAACTGTCCGGAGCCACTGTCCAGGTCGATCCACGAGACAGGATGGAATTGTCCAGCGTGAAGATGTTACTGCTCGAAGAAACTGTCCGGAGAAGTCCGGAGCCACTGTCCAGGTTGATCTACGAGACAGGATGTCTCTGCCCCAAAAATTGGTCTCGGCGAATCGGTGGTCGATTCCCGGAATCTTTTTCGAAAATTACAATCAACGTAGTGCGTCCTAGACGCGTCCGCTCAGGGCTCCTGTCTCTCTCTGAGTCCCCGTTCTCAACCTCTACATTTTCCTTTCCCTCTCAAAAATCGCCTGCTTGTTAAAAGCAGGTGCAAAATTAGCGGGCTGTGAAAATTCATCTTGTTCCAAGCAGGTGCAATATTGGCGGGGGGCACGGCAACCGCCTGTACATTTCAATTCTCCGTTCGAATATAAAACTGAGACTATAAACTCTACAATATCATCTTTCCGCACAAGCTCAAGTACTCAACGACCTCCAAATGCGTATATGGGTCCGTGAGCGATTTTTTTTTTCGGGGGGGGGGTTCAAAAATATTGGGGTAAATTTGTCCAAAATGTACCATGTAAGGTAAGTATTGTACTCATGAAAAAAATTCGACTTCGATGTTTTGGTGTATTTACACATTTTGAGTTCTTCTGAATTCATTTATGCTATATTTACGAGATGTAGGTATGTGTGTGTGTGTCTGTGTGTTTGTGTGTATGTGAGAGAACACGATAGCTCCTAAACGATACATTCGATTGAGCTCAAATTGGGTATATATGTTATAAACCACCGTCGCCAGACCGGTATTGATTTTGGTGTGTATAGGACTTATAGCTTTTCTACAAGGCTACGACAAAGATTTCTTTTACATTATCGCCTATGGGGAGAAATTCTAGAAAGTGCGCTAGCGCTAATCCTAAGTGTTTGGGAAGTCGCGTGGAGTCACTCAAGATTTTTTACTTTCCGAACATGTACCATGTAAGGAAAGCATTGTAATCATGAAAAAATTCGACTTCAAGATTTTGGTGTATTGACACGTTTTGAGGCCTCCTGAATTCATTTATGCTATTTTTGCGAGATGTATGTATGTGTGTGTGTGTGTATGTGAGTGACACGATAGCTCCTAAACGGGCATTCGATTGAGCTCAAATTGGGTACATATGTTATATTGGGTACGAGATGTATATATGTGTGGGTGTGTGTGTGTGTGTGTATGTGAGTGACACGATAGCTCCTAAACGGGCATTCGATTGAGCTCAAATTGGGTACATATGTTATAAACCACCGTCGCAAGACCGGTATTGATTTTGGTGTGTATAGGAATTATAGTTTTTCTGCAGGGTTACGACAAAGATTTCTTTTGCATTATTGTTTATGGGGTAAATTCTTGAAAGAGTGCTAGCGTTTAAACGATGCATTCGATTGAGCTCAAATTAGTATATATGTTTTAATTATTCATCGATTAAAATTTATTTAAATGCTTGGTAATGATCTTAATCGTAAGTGTTCGGAAAGTCGAATGGAGTCACTCCATATTTTTTCTTTTGCTGTTCTTTTATTTATTTATTTATTAACATAGAGAACCCTTAAGAAATTGGAAATCTAGAATGAGGGTAAATTACACAATGATTTATTTCATTTCTATCAAAGCATGATCATCTATCGAGCCTGTTGCATATTCTGATGTTGATCGAAAAGTCTTCCATGGTCTACGGTTTTTTTTAAACGACATAATGGGATTATTGTTACTAGTTTTTATTTGTGGCATTTACGGCAACATAAACTAATTCAGCTTGTAGGAATAAGAAATTCAACAAGCATTTCTCCACAAATCTTGAGTTTCTCCTTTCCCCTAAAAAAAATAAAGCTACTTTAACAGATATTTTGATAACACATTAGTGTTACACCAGTGTGCAAGACCAAAAGCAAGAACGTAAAATACAGTACGCTATACAGTGCACATTTTTCAAGCAAGAACACACTTCTTTTTCTGCTAACTTCACTATTTTTACATTTTCTCCTTAACTGAAAGAGAACATTGTTTTGGCGCTTTGTGATTCATACTTGAAAATAAATGAAAGTTTATGTTTTGTTTCTTCTTTAGATAAGCTAATTTGAAATACCGAGTAAAAAGATAGAGTAGCTTGAGAACCTCCAAAACTTGAGTTCTTTTTATTTTTCGAACATGTACCATGTAAGTAAAGTATTGCAATCATAAAAAAATTGGACTGAGATTTTGATGCGTTTACATGTCTTGAGGTTTTCTGAATTCACTTCTGCTATTTTTACAGTAATGTACGTATGTGTTTATGTATATATGCAAGTGAACACGATAGCTCCTAAAAAGTGTATTCGATTGCTTTCAAATTTGGTATGAATATTTATAGATCACCATCGTATGATCGATACTGATTTTGGTGTATATGGTATATATAGCTTTTTTACAGGACTACGAAAAAGAATTTTACACATTGCAGCGTATGAGTACAAATTCGTGAAAGTGAGCTAGCTTTTAAATGGTACATTCGATTGAGCACATATTGGGTACGTATATTATAGGTCACAGTCACATGAAATCCAAACATTTTGGTTTATATAGTTTGTTCACAGAATTCTTTTACATTTAAAGCGTATGGACCTAACTCCTTTAAAGTGCTGGTGTCTAAATGGTGCAATCGAATAAGCTTAAATTGGGTATGTATCGTATAGGTCACCGTCACACAACCTGTTTTGATTCTAGTGTATGCAGGATTTATAGTTTTGTACAGGGCTACAACGATAAGGTGACCATACGTCCCGTTTTTAGGTGGCTTGTCCCGTTTTTAGAAGATGTCCCCTGCAATGTCCCGTTTTTAGAAAGAGAGCAACCCATTTTATTTAAAGGCATCTAAAATCATTCAACGGTAGTGTTTGTAAAAAGAAAAAAAAAATCTAACCTCCTCGCAAAGAAAACGCCGCGGGATGTATTGTTTTTGTGTTTGTTCTTTTAATGGTCAACTATTTCAATTTATTTAATTTTTATTTCTTTTTTAAAATCATGTTCCTCTTTTACTTATCCCCCCCCTCCCCGATCTCCAGTTTATTTTCCCTTTTCACTCTTGTTTTTTAAGAATATTTTCTTTCCGAATGACAACTTCCTTTTCTCTGTGTGCCCTTTTGTTTACATTTCTTACTTTCCTACCTTCCTGCCTTGTGTCGGAGGGTGTTTTTGAAGTCGAAGAGGGGCTTACCCCTTGTAGCATTCGAAACGTACGTCTTGCACAATTTTTTATAGTATATGTGTGTTTTAGCAAGGTTTGTTTTTTCATTTTATTTCTATATTAACATTAACACAAGCGTTTTTGCGCGTTTTCTTAACCCATTTATGCCTAGCGTCCCTTTTTTGGGACGGCATTTTCGCTATCAGTCGAAAACGTTATTTATTTTCCCTAGCCTTTATTCGCGAGTATTGAACCTCAATTCCACAAAATATTTTAATATGGCCAAGTAGGATGTTGACATTTCAATTTTTATACATAATGATTTTAAATGAAATCATCCCTTGTTCAAAAAATTGACATCAGAAATTTATCAATTACTGCTGGTGTTAGCAAAAATCGAAGAAAGTCGCAAAAATATCCAGGCACGAATGGGTTAACAACTAAAAGATACCCAAACCTGAAATTCAGTCTCCCTACACTATCACCTTAAAGACAGTAGACGTCCTGTTTTGAGGAAGAAAATAAATGGTCACGTTATACGAAGAATTGTGGCCTATAGACAAAAATATTAAAAGTGTGCTAACATGTACATGGTGTCTTCGATTGAGCTCAAATTAGGTACGCATATTGTAGGTCACTGGCTTACATACTGTCTATATTTTGGTGTGTGTTAGACTTAGTTTTTTACATGGCTCAAACATAATGACTTGAACTACAAAACCATAAAAATGTAGTTTTATAGTAATAAATAACTATACTTTATGAAACATATGAATTGCTCTTTAACGGTTTAAACCACCTATTTCATATTAGCCGATTATTCCATATTATACTCCATTCGTAACTTTTTTAAAAATATTTTTTTCTATAACAACAAAATAAATTGTGTTTTTCTTTGCAAGTGACATTTCATTACGATTAATTATAGCATGTACTTATGCTGTTTTTGGGGATTTTATTCAAAAATCTATGAAGTTACAGTTAAAAATGTAAATGGTATTCTATAATACCCTCCTCTCCTCTACTATAAATAGTAAAAATGAGACACTAGAATATCAAGAAAAGTGTTTATTTTTTCCAGTAATGCAGCGCACCTGTAAGAAATAATTTAAACAGTTCGAGAAAATCAACAGATCTCTTTCCCATACTAAACGTCTTCGCTAGAACTTTCGTCGACTAAATGTGTTATCACAATTCTTATGGTTTTTATACGAACGTGTTGCTTAGTTTTGCCCAGTAAAATAATTCTTTTAGAGGATCCAGTGTAAAAATTGTAATAGTTATAGAATAAATTATAATTTTAAAATTTAGATTTTTGTTAGGCATGCAGTTTTTACATCAATCACTTATATGGACCGCATACCTCTGCGTCAAGTTTTAATACAACGCTTAAATAAATTGCGGTAGAAATTTTGAATCAGTGGCGTAGCAATGATTATCAAAAGTAGATAAGGCACTGAACATGATACAGGGTTGAAGTGTGAAGGTCCAGGGATCTTGCCTACCGCGCGGCTGTCGATCTAAGGGACTGGAGTTTTGGACGGTTTTCACCAGATATAACATGAATGCGCTTTGAAACCCGTTAAAAATCTTCCATCCTAGGCAAACACTCCTTGGGAAGGTTTGCCTTAACGCAATACACTCTGCTCCGAGTCGTATGTAAACAGTAAAGAGAAAGGACCGCCAAAATGCGGAAACGTATGGGGTGGCAAACTGCAAGAACGAGTTAGGCAGAGAGCGGCAGAGCGCCAGATCTTAGAAAGATGGTGTTTTGTTAAGGTGAAACTCTCACTAGATCAATCTGCCAAAGGGAGCAGTTTCCTTGGGTGGAGGACTTTTAAAGAGTTCTAACATCGTTACATCTGGAGAAAATTGCCCAAAAACTCGAGATCGTTACCGATCATGATAGACGGCTGAAGCGTCAAGGTCCAGTGTTCTCGCCAACCGTTGAGCTGTCAGTCTACACGTCTTGAGTCTTGACTCTCGTTTTTCTGGAGATGTAACGTGAATATGCGTTAGAGTCCTCTAAAAAGTCCTCCGTCCAAGGCAGATACCCCTCGAGCAGGTTTGCCATTACGCAAACAAACAAACCAGACCGTTAGATCAACAGCCGTGCGGTATGCGAGAATTCCAGGACCTTCATACTTCAGTCATCTATCAATGTTCATTCCATGGCCACTGCCATGGTAGATAGGTGAAGTTTGAAGGACATGGGCTCTGGCCCAACTCGCGGCTGTCCATCTAACGGTCTGGCGGTTTTTGCAGTTTTCTCCAAATGTAACGTGCATACCCGTTGGAACCCCTTAAAAGTCCTTTGCCCGAGAAATCTTGCATTGTCTCGCATTCTCGTCTCGCGGCGAGACAGGCAATTTTGTTGCGAGATTTCTCGTCTCGCATACATTTACGATAAGAATTGCTTTTCAATCAGAATTGCAGTGCTGTATTTGAGGAGGTATGCCATCCTGAGAAGGGAGGGTACACTTTGCCTGAAGCCTCTACCGTTTAACTTTAGTCTCCTTTGTTATAGTTCTCTAGAATACACTCTAGAATACACACAGAAAACCTACCAAAACTCCAGACCGTTAGATCGACAGCCGCGCGATGGGGCCCGAACCCGGGACCTTCACGCTTCGGCCATCTACCATTTTCAGTGAAATAAGGAGAGGATAAAGAAAGAAACTGGGGAAAAAAAAGAAAACAGAGAAGAATACAAGACAGAAAAATAATAAGTAAACAGAGGAAAGGCGGTAAGGTCAGTCCAAAGCCTGACCATATTTTTAGATGGGACGCAGGGGCACTAACTTTGGTGTCCCTTTTATTATCACAAACATTTAAACATATTTTTACCACTGTTGAGTTTCGCAATGCAAATACTTTTTATGATTTCCTAAATTGAATTTTAAAATTAATTACATATATAAGAGCAAGCTACATTAAAAAATTATTTTTATTTTAATATTTGTAACCCATTTGTATCATTAGCTCATATGAACGTTAAGGTCAGGGATGGCTATTGTATGACACACGTGTCTAGGGATTGCTATTGTATGACACTCCTGTTCGTACTTTTGAAATTTCATTTTAAAAAACGATAAAACTGTAATATAATACTTCAATTATCCTTTATAAAAAGAAATATGTTTATATTTTTTATCATTTATACTGAGTGCTTTTCCATTCTTAAAATGTTTGATCAAACCTGGGAAAAGCTCCACACCGTTATATGTCTATCTAGATAATAATTTTATGGAAAAAAAACCTCCATGTATAAATTTGTATACAATAATTACAGAACGATTTTTTTTAAAGAAACCATTCATTTATTAATTTGCTGAGTAATTGTTGCTTGTAAATAAAAACCAATGCAATTCAATCATCTTGTTAGAGAACTTTTTTTTAGATTATTTTTTAATTAGCCTCCCCCGCCAACGGATCGCTGATGTCAACAAAGACAGTATTCGGTTTCATAGTTCTGATAATTGTTGTTTTTTGTAAATATTTAGATAGCTTAAAAATGGTGTTTGAATTGCAAGTGAGTTTTAATGTCTAATTCATATTGATGCATTATCCAGAATTATGAATAAATTGTTCAAGTAAGCTATCATTATTTTTTATGGAAAAAACTTCAAGCTTATTTAGAATGCCTAGCTAAAATTATTACATTTTTAAAATAGTTAATGCAAGTATGCTTACTTTGATATTTGATGTTCTATAATAATTGTGATTTTTTTTTTTTTTTACTTACAATATTGGCTACATTTCATCAAAAGTGAGGAATACGTATGTAATTAAATCTTATGGATATTTCATATATGTTTCTCTTAAATAAATTAATATTTATAAATAAAATGTTTCACCAGTTACTAAAACTGCTTCTTTCACCATAACCCAAGCTATATGCGAACGTGAATGAATGATCTCGCTGATTCTCAGCGGAGCATTCAAAGTTTCATGTTCAGAACACATCCCTGGTCACAAGTCTTCTCTGTTGTCTCTTCTTTTTGATGGTGTGAATGAACTGGTTAAACCCGGGTTCCCGATTAAATATAAAACCCATATGTCATACACTAAAACGAGAGGGGGGATGGGCAGGTTTCACTATAATTATCTCGTCCCCAATTGAAACTTTTATGAATTCACTATTCCACTCATTGGGGCCGCTTAATTAGATTAAAATTTTATTTGTGCAACATGTCCTGAGTTCTGCATCATTTCTAACAAAATTCAAAGCTTTATATAATTTTAAAAGCAAATAGGGATGGACGGAAAATAGGCGTCTCTCGTCTCGCAAAACAGCCTTAAAGCTTTGTCTCGCCTCGCAAAATCTCTATATCGTAATGTTAAAAATGTATGTCGTGTCTCGCAAAAAAGCTGTAAATCTCTGTCTCGTCTCGCAAAAAAAAATCGTCTCGCGTCCATCCCTAAAAGCAAATGAATCTCCCATCAATCATACATATTACATTTATGCAGTTCCGGAAATAAATAAATAAAAAGAAATACTTTGTCATGTCACATTATATATAGGGATCAAATCTGAATTGTCATCACTTCAAATGCACATATAAATTAATATGGTAACTAATATATGTCATAATATGGTAATATGTAACTAATTGTTATTATTAATATTAATTTTCAATAAAATTGTATGAATGTTACTAAAAATATGGTAACAAAATCGCAGTCCTTAATTTTGCGAACGCGAGACGAGACAGGCAGGTAATTTCTCTGCGAGACACGAGATGAGAATGAGGTTTAACACTGCGAGACGAGACAAGACAGCTCTGTTTCTCGCCTAACGTCCATCCCTACTCGCAGTAACCCTCTGTATGAAAACGGAAAAAATAATAATTTGTCACGGAGCATTCAAAGTATGATCAGAGCTATAAAACAGTGATAAGAAGACAACGGGTAACGTAAAGCAGTGGCGTAGGGT
Organism: Cheiracanthium punctorium; assembly: GCA_038373885.1. Taxonomy (NCBI): domain Eukaryota; kingdom Metazoa; phylum Arthropoda; class Arachnida; order Araneae; family Cheiracanthiidae; genus Cheiracanthium; species Cheiracanthium punctorium. The sequence goes on from JAWZYV010017756.1 coordinate 37,108, forward strand.
GTGGCAGGTTCTCATCGCTCACGGGCGTGCTTAGTGTGGAGTGTAGCAAACTTAAATGGATTCAAAAGATTAGAAAATGTGGTTTTCTGCATAAAGTTCGCTTTGAAATATTTTCCCTGAAAATGCTCAGAGATTTTCTCTGTTGAATTATCAGATTATTTTTTAAAAAATTGCGGGAAGACTTTCGACTAAACGATAATGGGTAACCATTGGGGAAAACTGAAGAATGAATAAGTCTCTACATACATTATTTTTCAAAGTTTTTATTCCCCCCCCCCCTCCCAAATAGGCAATAAGGCGTCAAAAGAAGGGGCAAAAAGTGTGACAGAATATTTTATCAGAGACGATGCATTGCTTTTTTTCTGTTCATTTTTAATTTTGGAAGGTGGTTTAACCTGCTTCCTTCTTTCAGTGGGGACGATTATTTTAGTGGTTTAGTTCAAGTCGAGTTCTCCGTTAGTATTGCCGACATCCGTACGTATATTGTTTTCAAAAAAGAAAGAATTGCAGTTTTAGTAGAATTTATATAGTAAGTACATTTAGTAAATGCCCTTCTTTTACAAAAAATTAAGGTACTATTCAAATTCGCTGAAAAAAATTTTTTGGTTCCTAAATTTATAGCGGATGTAAGATAAGGAGCAATTTTGTTTTTAAGATTTAAATTCATATTTTGCTCTTTCCATAACAATATTTTTTCGTATTTTACATGAACTCATATTTTCTTAAGAGGATGATTTTTCGTAAAAATACAGACACAAATTTCAGTCATTCAGAGGGAAGAAGCAGTCTGCCTTCCAGGACCTTAAATAGAGACATGGATCTCCGGAGGATAGTAAAACCTGTGACAAAGAACTGCTTGTTTTTTCTCTACTTTAATTATTTTCTTTCTAGTTTTGGTTTATCATTTTCCTGATAATTAAAGTAACTTTATCCATCGGAATCAATGAAAAAAATTTCGATTAATGTTTCCCTAATGTGTGTACTCATTATACGTTAAATCATTATTCTTCTGTATTATTAATTATTTTTTTATTCTTACCATTTGCATCATTAGCTACACTGGCGGATCTAGACGGGGTGGAAAGGAACATGTGTCACTCCCAGACGAATTACGTTCAAACTATAAAATATTGGCTTATTTTGTAAATTCATGAATTTATGCGAGAAGAAAGCAGCCCCCCCCCACCCTCCCTCCCCCACAAAAGAAATACTGTGCCCCTCCAAAAATTTTTCTGACACCAACTGATTATCTATATCAGTGCTATCCAACCTTTTTATTACCGCGGACCGGTCCATATTTGATAATTTTACCGCCGGCCGCAAAAAGGGGGGGGGGTGGAACGACGTTGATAATGTTCATAATTTATATTGTTTTGCTTTAATAATTTTAATTTAATTGTATCTGCCTTCAAAGTAAAGTACAGTTATACCAAAAAAAATGAATGTAAAGTGATTTAATATTTTAATTCACTAGAACCAATGAGAACCCTGCGGTTGTTACAGCGAGACTTTTCCTTATGGGTGTAATAGTAAACAATGACACCGGAAGTGTGTCACTTATGTCCAGTTTATTCCGTTGTTTTGTTTTGGTTGCTGTCACTGTAGAAAAACCCCACCCAGGGCCTGATTACTGAAAAGGCTCGCGAAGCTTGAGCTTCCCCTCAGAATTTGAAGGGGGGGCTGAAAATGACTGAAAAACTGCGATAAAAATTCAAAATTTTGTTTTTAAAAGATCTTTTAAGTTATTGTAAACATTTTTAATGAAGAGAATGGTGTTTTTCAGAAGTCTTAATACTTCATGTTGCAACATTTCTAAATTGGTTGTTTGCGATGTCTTTGCCTGGGACATCTACTGTGGTTGAGAGTTTTTTTCTGTTATGGAGAATATTTGGCCGGTAGAAAGGGGTAGACTTTTAAAATGTAATGTTAAACACACGGGCGCCGGCAGAATATGTCCCAGGGGGGGACAAAGACTACTCCAGGGGAGGCAAAGACTACTCAAGAGGGGACAAAGACTACTTGAACGTATGGTTACCATGTTGGAAAGAGCAAAAAAGCAAGGGAAAACACTGCATACAAAAATCTAGGGGGAGCATTGCCCCCCTTGCCCTATGCTGCCGGCGCCCATGGTTAAAAATCTTCTAAATGTCAAAATTAATTGTCAACTTCTGTGTTGTGATTTTCATGATGTCATTAAAACAAACAAAGAATTCCTGAAAAAGCCATGCCTAATGAAAAATAGGACTAAATTAATAAATTTTAATGTTCCAGTAAAGTAATGAAATGTCTTTAGTTGTTTGTTAATGTTTAAAGTAATTTCAAAAATACTGTAAAATCTCGTTACATTGAACTTAACTATTATGAAGATTAATGAATAAAATATTTTTATCAAAGGAAATTTTCAAATTAATGAATAAAATGCTTTTTTCAAAGGAAATCATTAGAACTAATTAAATCAATGAAATTTCTTTTTTATGAATAAAATATTTTTATGAAAGAAAATCATTAAAACTACTTTTCAAAAACAAAAAGGTGATGGGGGGGGCCCGAAATGAGACTGAGCTTCCCCTCACTTCAGAGGTTAATCGGGCCCTGACCACACTTCATACAGAAAAGTTGTCGTAAATGGCAATAAGGATTTAAGTAATTGCAATTTTAATTTATAATCTTGAAATGTTTCATATGAAAAAAAAAAACTAATTTAAATTAGTTACAAGATTTCAAAGGTTATAAAAGTATAAATTAGCGCAAAATCGTCAAAGTCAAATCCCGAAAGAAATAACATACAGTAAATAAAATGGAAAAATGTAATGTTCATTCTGCGACCCGGTCATTTGATCCACAGACCGATTCCGGTCCGAGGACCAAGGGTTGGAGACCTCTGATCTATATTATACAGGTATTTTGCCCCACCGATGATGGCACTGATGATGCCATGTCTGTGAGAATAACAGACAGGCAAACTCACCTATGAACTCTTTGTTTACCATTGCACCACTATGCCACTTATGCTCCATGGAATTTTATTTTTCTTTAAAAAAATTTATGCATGTTCATTAAAATAAGCCACACTAAATTTTTATAGCAGTAGGGAAAAAATTCATGCCATACAAATGGACAATCCTGTCAAGTAAAAAACAAAAGGATACCCGAAGCTAGTAGACACTATAAAGAATGGAACACTCTTATTATAATTGAAATAAAATACTTACTATTAAATTGTTCAACATACTTTATTTTTACACTTGAATTTCAAATACCTCTTTTAACTATTTCCTTTCTTCGCAGAAAAGACCTTTCCTCCTCCCACATAAACCGCTAGTGGTCGCCACGTCTTACTTTTAATAATCCTTCTGTGGAAAAAAACAAAAAAAGTAAGTATGATAAGAAAGGGTCTATTTTCACACCCTTGAAGAGATTGCTTTCACTACCACCGACCCTCAGATGTCCACTGTCCAGTCCAAAAATGTTTTCTTAAAAAAAAAAAAAAAAAAAAAAAAAAAAAAAAAAAAAAGAGGTAGAGAGAGAGAGAGAGAGAATAGGAGAATGCAATCAGAGAGGATTTGGACGATACCGAAGGTGGTTTATTGAAGGTTTATTTTTCACAAAGTCATTAAGGACTTAGCAAATAAGAAAACAAGAAAAATAACAATTTAAAATTTATACATTAAAATCTCGAAAAAAATTTTATTTTTATTTTTATTGGACAAATTTTTAAATTCACAGAAAAACTTGAATTCTTATTTTTTTAGGAATCATTTGAAAATTTATTTTCATTTCGCTGCCATTGAATTATTCTTAGTTTAGATTTGTTGCATTAAACATTTTGGTGTCCTTCTAATCCGCTATTGTTAAAAACATCACAATTATATTAAATATTTAATTATAATGCATTTTAACTATAAACCACAGTTTAAAAAACGATAAATTGGCTCCCCCCCGCCCCTTTCCATCAAGGCAATATTTAGCAAGTGTGATGAAACTTTATTGAACATTTAAAAATAAAAACTTCTTACGTAATCTTGCAGTATCGTGATTTTAAAATATCAAATATTTTCTGTATTAATCACCGTTATCATGATTTAATTAGATTTAATTAAAACGTCCTATTTAAAGGTTTTTTCTTCTAAATTTAATAAACTGTTTATGAGCTGTAGTATTGCTTCAAATATTCTCGATCATTAACTAGTTTCAGTATTTTAACACTGTTTTCGTCAATATATCCTCATCAGCTATATTTTTTTTAATGTTCCTAATCAAAACTTAAGCATTTTTCCAGAAAGAAATGAATGATATCGAAAAAACAACTTATTTGTACTATTGATTTTTAATTGTAATGTTTAATATAATCAGCAAAATTTATTTTTTATAAAAAAAATCTAGAGTGACTCCACTCGACTCTCCGAACACTTACGATTAAGATCATTACCAAGCATTTAAATAAATTTTAATCGATGAATAATTCAAATATATATTCCAAATTGAAGCTCAATCGAATGTACCGTTTAAACGCTAGCGCACCCATAGGCCATAATGTAAAAGAAATCTTTGTCGTAGTCCTGTACAAAAACTATACGTCCTATACACACCAAAATCAATACCGGTCTTGC
>JAWZYV010017757.1:0-32618 GCA_038373885.1 Cheiracanthium punctorium
GATGAGAGTAGAAGAAGGGCACATAGGTATGAGCCAGGTGATAAAGTATGGGTAAATTTACATCGTTTAAGCAATAAAGTGAAAAAGAAAACATCTAAGTTTCAACCCTGTAGGGATGGCCCCTATATTGTGATTACCCAACGCTCCCCTACAACCTACAGGGTGTCTACCGTCATGAAAATCATGAATGTCATGAAAATGTCAAGATTTTGAACAATGTGTCATGAATGAAAATCATGACACATTGTTCAAAATCATTGTGTCATGAAAATGTCCCGACACGGTCACATTTTCGGGACATTGTCATTGTGTCATGAAAATGTCCCGAATTTCTATAGGATGTCATGATTTTTTTTTTTTTTTCCTACATTCCAGTCTCTTGTTGTCGGGAAGGGAAATGACTGTCTTGCAATCTCACTGCTGCGTGGCAGTTTATCTTGCCGATTAGGATAGTTACATTTCGTTTACTTTTGACCATTTAATTAATTAGTGACTATTAAGAGTAATTAATATTATAATTATATTATATATATGTATATATATATATACAGGGTGATTCACTACCAGGCTGACAAACTTGCTGGGGATGTAGGGGTACAGAGATGGTTCAGAATCGCACAGCAATGTGGGGTCGAAAGCGTCGTCTTCATATACCTGTTAATAATCACTTTGGAAAAAGTGTTGAAGTGTGCAGTGCGTCTAATTTCTTAATCGAGTTTCATAAACAATGGGCTTTCCTAAGACAATTTTATAAATGTAATGAAAGAAGCAATTCTGAAATAACTATTTTTATCAAGTGCAATCGGTGAAAGAGGGAGTAGTTTTTGAAAAACCATGGCCGAAAAGTTTACCATCACTTGAACCCTGTTTCTAAAGTGTACAGGTACATGAAGACGATGTTTCCAACCCCGTATTGCTATGTGATTCTGAACCGTCTCTGTACCCCCTGCAAGTTTGTCAGTCTGGTAGCGAATCAACCTGTATATGTATATTTATATATATACAAGGTAGGTGACCCAAAAATAGCTCCCAAACTCTGCATAGCCAGATTCCTCGTTGGAAGTACATAAAAATTTCCCAAAGCACTGTACCTGTACGATCCATAGTTTACAAGAAAAATGCAAGACAAATTAGAAACATCATAGCCAGTGTACCGAAAGAGCCTTTATTGGAAGCATGAACATGGGTTTTCTTACATATGCTTTCATAAAATGATAAAAATTCCGCCGTGACTATCGAGGCTTGGGTGCGGAGCGTAATGGCTAACTGCTCACTCTGTATCAGTCTGGTGCCCTTATAAATGCACACAGAATGAAGGGGAGGGACTGAATCGCTTTTTACTGTAATGAGATCAATCCTTTCAAATGTTTCCATTGGAAGGAATTCAAAGGTGGCAGATCTGATGAGCATAGCAGCCCCCCTTATCCAGTCCAGTGTCCAATTTAATGTTTCTAATGGATTTTCCTTGCACTGGATGTGACGTCATAATTTGTTTTTCCTATTTTTCTCGAAAACTATGGGTCATACAGGTACAGTTCTTTGGGCAATTTTTATGTGCTTTCAATGAGGAATTGGGCTGTGCAGAGTTTAGACGCTATTTTGGGGACACCCTGTATATATGTATAATTATAATATGACTAAAACTAGTTACATTTCAAAAGCAACAAAATGGCGGTATATCATGAAAATTCCCTTGTGGTCATGAATTTTTTTTTCTGCACTCCAGTAGACACCCTGACCTATGAAGTTGCTAACCCGGAAGCGCCGGATATCCTGCTTGGCACATACCACACTTCTGCTCTCACCCCTTTCAATGAAACTCCTCTTTCTGATGTTGTGCCTGTCGCCGCCCTAAGGAAGAGGGGACGACCTCCCAAGAGTAGCCCTCCAAAGACTGTTCGTCGAAGTGCCAAAAGAGAGACTCAGTTACCATCCAGCTCTTCTGGCCACTCGCCGGGACGCATAATAACTACCTTTACTCTCTGTTGGGAACGGGGGGAACTTGAAGCCTTCTTATTGGCTGCTTTCTCAGAGCATCTTAAAATTTCAATATATGTGGTGGTGCCATCTATATTTTTATTGTTAAACTCATGACTGCCTCGCCTTAATTAAATTAACAGCATAAAAAACATCAGAATGATTTGTTTTGGTGTATATTTAATTTAAAAAAAATTCCTCCCATTTAACAGCATTCCTTTAAACATATATTTTTCTTTAGTTAATTTGTTCTCTCTCTTAATCAGATACTCAAATGTTATGAATATTAAATACTACTAATTTTAAATGACAAAAATTGAACCCTGTTTTTCAAAGGAAATAAAGTTTAACAATGCCTACATATGTGTGACAAGAATATTCTAAGGATAGAGCATCTTTTTTTTTTTTTTTTTAATTATAGCAAAGAAAAGTACTAGGTATTACTATAAAATGAAATTCATTTTTCATTGTAAGAAAGATACAGTTACCTTTTAGAATGACAATATTTTTATCAAAAGAGTATTCTGAATGATAAATTCAACATAATAGGATATATAAGAGGATTTTGTTAAATTTTAAATTTGTTTGTTTGATTAAAGATTTTGTTAAGTGATAATATTTTAAAACCTCAAATATTAGAAAAGTATATTATAAATTGATACAAATGCATTTATAATATACTTTTCTTTAAAAAATATTTAGAAATTTAAATGTTTTTAGAAATTAGAAAAGTATCTTTTTAATGCTACTGTATACATAAAAAAATATGCGAAACAAAAAATTTCCTTGAACTGGTAAATACACTTACCTATGTATTTAGAATACTCTAATATAAACAATAAATTTCTCATTCAATATTTATTGCTGTAGTTTTTGAGGATACACAATTCTCAGTTAATTCTCTATAAGGCATTTCTTAAAATTATTCACATATATAGAGACATATTATAGAATAAAACTTTATTAGCTTATAAACTTTCATTTATTTCTTGCTAGTTTTACATGTACGGTCACTTTTATGAATTGAATCTTTTTCACTGATGAAACAAAAAATTTTAATAGATAAAAATATTTTTCAATTCCAAGAATTATTTCATTATGTAACTTTTTCAACAAAACTATTAGTACTTAATAAAAGTTCTTTATTTTCCTCTTTCACAAAGCGTCGTTTTTTTTTTTGTTTTTTTTAATGGTTGGTTGCGTTTCAAATGCTCCCAACTTTCTTATAATTGTTGAATATAAACCCCAGAACTTAGAAAGAGAAAGTAAATAACACAGAAATTCTTTTAATTTTATTTTCAGATTCAGACACGTTAAGATAGAAAGAATTATTTGGGGATGGTAGTATTCGAATAATTTTTCAAATTTATTCTTTTCCTTTAATATCCAAAAATTGTAAATTAAATTTTTGAGGTTACAATTGAATAATAAGAAATGCAAGAAATATGGAAAATAAGTAAAATTATATCTTTAATATATATGTATTGTACAAAAAATTACAATTTAATGCAGTTTTGCATTTGGTTGATTCCTTTTTATATTTACAGAAAGTGAATGTTTCCTTTTTTTGCTGGGAAGTTTTTTTTCTGGAAAAACAGACATTGAAACAACTGATAAACTACATAAGAATAAGCTAATAAGATTATATCGAGCGCTGGGCTAAGAACAAGTTTAAAATAAAGAAGGAGCGGTAAGGCATCATGACGTCATGCATCAATCTGAGATAGCAGCCAATCAGAAGGCTTCAAGATCCCCCGTTTCCAACAGAGAGTAAAGGTAGTTAATATGCGACCCGTCATCGTGGCCAGGGGGGGGGGGGGAGTCTGTAACAGGTGCTCCCCACCTGAGCAGCCAAACTCCAGGACTGCAGCGGCAAAATAAAAGCAGTGACGCTTCCGCCAGGGAATCGTTTGAGTTCGTAGATGAGTAGCGAGGCTAAGATGGAGTGAGCGAGAGCTGTTGTTCTTTTTATGTGTAATCCGTGCAGTGTTTATTTTTTTTAATAAAATGATTTTTGTGTAAGTGAGATGCGAGTCTCTTCTGTCATTTTGGGAGTTCGTGTCGTCTTACAATTGCGTTTTTTACATCACATTGAAACAAATAAATTTTCTATCGGGAAATCATTCTCCAAGTTCGACCACAGCTGAGTAATATTCAAGCTTGTAGTCAGAAGAGCTGAGAGCAGCCTCTAACTGCTGCCAACATTTTACCTGTCTAAAAGAACCATCAACGGAAATACTAAATAACAATTTAAAAATTGCAAAGATTTTCAAAACCGGGAGCAGTCATTTTGCATTTTTCCCTTAAATCATGTGTACGAACCAAGGAAGTTATGAACTCACGGGTCATTTGGACCACAGACTAAATATTCTATTCTACCCTTGATATTCTCAGTACAAAAAACTTTAAGAGAGATGAGAACAATATATTCCTTGAAAATAATATTAATTTCTTTTAATTCTCGCGAGCGAAATTAATGAAAGGCGAAAAGTTCGGAACCTACAAATAGCGTTTATCAATTTGCAGAAAGTCCCTTAAAAACACGCAAAAATGAATTCGCAATATCTCTGGAAATTATCGTAGAAAATTGGTGAAAATTTATATTTAGGGTAATTTGAAGGTTTTCTTTCGTTTAATAAAGTCAAAATATGGGGTTGCTATTGAGAAAAACGAAGTTGATGCAGAATTTAATATGAAGACGGCCCCTTAAACAAATGAAATTAATAGCAAATTAAAGTACGCGTTATTTGCAAACGAATGGTATATATAACTTTGCTGTACGACGAACAACGGCGAAATAAAGAGCAAGTGGGACTTTTTTCCCCGCAGCTGTACATAGATTATGTAGCCAATATTACCCTTTATCGAGGGACAGACGGGTTTAACTTTCAAGTCGTGTATCGAACCCAAGGCTCATCTCAAATGCAAACCAATTGTTATTTTTCCCTCAGAATTTGCAATCCATAAAATTTAATTACTGAAAACTTTTAATAACATTTCAGTGTGCACCTTTTCTTAAAAAATTGTTATTATTATTCTTATTTTCGATGATCAATTTTTTTCCAACAGCTTTAAAAGTAACTTACTTTTATTTTTTCTTTTCTCTTGTATGTATTTCTATATCTTCACACATTTTAATGAAATATTACACATATTATTTATATATCTTGATTTTTCTGCAAATCAGTTCTAATGCTTGACGAAATTATTTTAATAAGACTTAAACATACCGAAATTGTTACTGTACTCGGCATTAGCCGAGTACTCGGTCAAAATTTGGCATAATACCGAGTATTCTAGAAATTGGACGGGTATTGAGTCGGTTGCATACGTACATACACACACACATATATATAATGTATATAAGTTATGTTCCAATTGACCCAAACTGGCGCAACCGGAACGCAAACAAGGAAATTTTCTAGTAGCTCCACGAATCAGCTAATTAAATTAAAAATATTGTTTCACTTTAAAATTCGTATGAAATCTCCAAACTGGTATTTGTTTGTTGCTTAACGTTTAAAAGAGTCAGCATATTATTATCTGACAAATGAAAAACTGAGTGATAAGTTTCAGGATACGACAATTTGAAAATTCAAAAATCGTACATGACCTTAATTTTTAATCTATGGCTACCCTTGAGTTAGTTGGAAATACGAGAATTTGCTGAGTTACTTTGCGGTTTGTCTTTTAAGTCAGAATATGTTAATCTGAACGAATTTCGAATGCGTTTTTCATAATGCGTCATCAAAGTGACATTTATCTCACTTACGATTTAGTACACTGTGTCACATTTGAAAATATTATTATTATTTCTTTTTTCAGATGCTCAGTTTTAATGTTTGCGTTACCAAAAAGAAGCAAACCAGAAACATAATGGGAAACAAGGAAATTTCTATGCAGCAGCTTATTTAATTTAAAATTGAATTTTACTCTAAAATTCCTAAAATATCTCTTAATTTCTACTTTTACTTCGAAAAGTATGACACGTAGATTGTTCTGTCTTGCACAATGTGCTGAAATTTCTTGAAAATTTTCTTTCCATTCTATAAATTATGTGTCATTAAAGTTATTTTAACTGGCCGACAGTTGTGCTACGTCCATTGAACCATTATATTATTTCATTCAAGTATTAAATTTATCTGTAAATTAACAGATTAAAATGTGCTGTAAAAATATACCATTTTTTCAATTAGAAAATTGTAAATAAAACAGACACTTTCTCTTAGAACAGACGTTATATTTTATTCCATTATAACAGAAAAATGAATCCTTACTGTTGCATTTTCAAGAATTACAGAAGGTTGGGCAGTCTCCTTCCAAATATTCATTATTTTGGCGCAACTGATGGATGCACTAAAATAAAAAATAAAAAATACTGAATTTAATTAAAAAATTAAAAATACCTATAATTAAACAATTATACTAAAATAAAACATGTTTTTACAAAAATCTTAAAAATACTTTTTTTTTTTAGGAGTCCACTCATATTTAAAATCTTTCCTCCCATTTTTAGAAAAAAAATGAACGAAAACATACTCTTCTTAATATAATGCAGGTATTATAATGTTATATTAATATAATGCATATATTAGGAAACATGTATGTCAGCACAATAATTAAATGCCAAAAATAAAAAAGTAAATAGAAAATTTTAATACATCGCTCTTTAAAAGGAACTTCGCAACTTTTAAAATGAAGCGTTAAAACATTTCATTTAGATGCGTTAAAACATTTCAATTTTTAAATGAGCAACGTATTGAAATACCACTTATAATAATAATAATAATCGTGAATATCTTAGTTTATTTGTACTGTAAGTATTAATCAATATATCGTCTCCTTGTGTTGAAAAGAGAGCGGAAATAAATGCGTTAAAATTGTGGCGTAATTTTTTATGCATCATAAAGCAACTGACGTCATAGATCCCCACTTGTGAATTGAAAATACGGACAGTGCCCCATTAAAAATTTCTATGGATAGGTTGAAAAACCTTTTTTCTAATCCTTTTTGTGGAAAACACACAACATAAATTCTCGTGCGATCATTTATTAATGCAAGGGCGTAAGCTCTCCGCGTTGATGCTATTAAATTCTAAACATTATTTTAAATTAAAATTCGTAAAAAATCACGTAATTTATATAATCTTTTCGTTTTCAGTTTTAAAGAGGGTGAAATATCTGTTTTATCATTTGCCAAAATATCAAAAAGTTATGACGCGTAGAATTGAAGATGCGAGAATTTAAAAATTATTTTACGAAAAATTTTATCAAATGTCACCTTTAAATAAAAAATTACAAAAAATCTGCAAAATATTTTACAAATTCAGAAAACTGCTTTTAAAAGAAAAATTTCTCCTCTATCTGATGATGTAAATGTCGTTTTGCTGCGAGCGTAATTACTGCCGTTATTACGAATTATGTGAGAAAAAATGCGAAAATCTCATAAAACATAAAATAAAAAAAAATCTAGGCCAGATTTAAAAAAAATCTCTTCGAGTTGCACAATTTCATGTTTAGAACTTCCTGTGTACCAAATTTGGTGTTTCTACGTGTAACCGTTTGTCCGTAACGCCGCCGACACCCACACCCACAGACATCTTCTTTTATAATAAGATTCTTAAATAATTGATAGATAATTGACGGATTATCATTAAAATTTATAAAATAAACAATTACTTTAGTGCAGGGGTCGACAACCTGCGGCTCGTGAGCCGCATGTGGCTCTTTTGATGAAAAGTTACGGCTCTCCAGTTCCATACGAAAAAAATTATAATTTATTATCAAACACCTTAAAAAATAAGAAAATATATTTTTAAGTACCTAATTTCTCAATAGCTTCTATTTTCATAATCGTTCATTACAAATCGCTGCTTAACATGACCGTAATGAGATGAATATGAACTATTGTTTTGTACTTAGAGATGAGACTTAGTGACCATGTTTATCTTTCAGTCAATTGCATTCCATTTCGGATCATCGAAATGTCAGTCAGCCATCCTCGGATAGCGCGGTCGACGTTACGTTGCATGTGTGTTAATTTATCGCTTGCGGTTTTTGTGCGTCTACGCTTGTTGTTTCAAGAAGAATACGAATTAGAAAAGAATTATCTTCTCAAAGGTACATACGCGTATAATATAATAAAATCAGTAACAGAATGGTATTGCATATATGAGGATAGTGTTAACGAAGTAATAATGGTAAATAAATTATTTGCCGTTTTAGATAGCTAAGTAAAAATTTAAAACTCCGTTTTTTTAACTCCGACGCCAGAGTGGCATCTGGTAAAAAAAAAAAAAAAAAGAGAAGAACTGAAGAGGAAAACCGAGCATTCAATCAGGATTGGATTGAGTCGTTTGCATTCATATGAAACACAGATGGCCTTCCGACTTGTTTCGTTCGCCACGAAAAACTCAAATTTGGAGAGACACTTCACTACAAAACATACCCAGTTTGCTGGTAAATATCAAACTGGTGGCGCACGGATAAAATCTGTTAAAGAGCTAAAACAGAAAACCACAACAGTCAAGTTCCATGCTAAGTAACTGGGCGCAATCTTCCTATAATGTAAATCTGGCAAGCTTTGCGGTATCATATTGCAAAAAGAGGAAAACCATTCACAGATGGTGAGTACGTCAAAGATTCTTTCATACGTGCATCTGATTTGATCTGATTCGAGAGGTTGGTTGAGTGAGACCCTTAGCCAGGGGCTGTCGTCTCGATTGTTCCGAAGTCGTGCATCTGAAGGACTGTTTTCGTGGTTTTATAAACAAAGAAATCATGAAAAAATCAAAGATTTGCCATTATCTGCTAAAACAATACAAGGCAAAACTTCTGAAATGTCTTCAAAATGTAACACATATGCAAGTGGAAGACATTCACCTGGCTTCTGCCTTATAACTTGCTATAGATGAGTCTTGCGACGTAAGACGCGGCACAAGTTACCCTTTTCATGTCGTCCCAAGGTCCTAAGAAGAATTTCTAGGATTGCAACCGCTCTCAGGGCAAATTCGTGGAGAAAACATAGCAAATATTGTGCAAAAATGCCTGGAAGACAATGGAATCGATATAAATAAAATCGTTCCTATAGTAACTAATGGAGCCAGAAGTATGACTGGAATACATAGAGGGGTAACATCAGTTCTAGAAAAAAGTAAATCACGAAATTCTAACGTTTAACTGCATAATTCATCAAGAAGCCCTTTGTGCTCAACATTTCCGGCCAAAATAGTTCAGTTCATGAACTTGGTAAGTAAGATTATTAACAGCATCTTGTCAAGACCACTCTAGCATCGCCAATTAAAAGATTTCCTTGAATAAATAGATAGCCAGTTTTCTAAACTACTTCGTAAGAACAAAGTGCGATGTCTTTCAGAGGTACGTATTGCAATGTTTTGCTTTGCACTTGAGGGAAACAAAACCATTCCTCAATGAAAAAAGCGTTTGCCATCCTGTATTGGAAGAAGGCAAATGGCTGCAAAAATTCAACTTCATGGTACATACCACAATGAAGCTAGATGAACTAAATCTAAAACTGCAAGGAAAGGGCAACCCAGCCTACATCTTGCTTGAAGAAGTAGTTTGTTTCGAAAAAAAAATGCTTCTTTTTGTTGAAGACATGGAGATCGGTAAATTACTTCATTTTAAAAATCTGAAGCAATATCGTGTTGAGACCATTGCAACTATTGACCCGAATTACTTCACCATAGCTTTAAAAAACAGGAAGGATGGATTCGCTGAGAGTTTCGAGCAATTCAAAGCAAATAAAAGTACTCTCGCATTAATAGTAAATCCTCTCAACACAAATACAAATGAGATAAACATTGAGCCATTTGGAATTGATGCTGGATCGCTTCAAATGCAATTGCTAGATTTGAAAACCAAAGATTTGTGGGGTGGCAAGTTCACAGAACTCAAGAGCAAGCTGGAAGAGTTGGAGATCCAGAAATGTATCCACATCGAGAAGCACAAGTGGGCAGCTCTAATACAAATTCCGCGAGTTGAGACGCTCATATTCGGCGCATGGAATGATCTTCCAAAATGCTACAGTGAGGTGAAGAAGTTGGCATATGGAGTGCTGACGATCTTCGGGTCAACATACTCGTGCGAGCAAGCGTTCTCTTGCATGAATATAATAAAAAGTAAAGTTAGAAGTCAACTAAAAAATAAAACTCTAGAGTCGTGATTGAAACTTAAAGTAGCAAGTTATAAGCCAGATTTAATCAAACTTTCAAAAGTCATGCAAAGCCAATGTTCTCATTGATATATCTATTTATATTTGTGTTTTTATATGAATAAATATTATTTCGTATTTAAAGCCGTTTACATTCAATTAAAAGATCAAATATATATAAGCAGATACTATAATATTGAAACGCAAATTTTTAGTGGCTCTTTAAAAACTGGAAAATTTTTTAAATTGTAATTTTTGGCTCTTCCGTTTCAATAGATTGCCGACCCCTGCTTTAGTGTTATCCTTTATGTATCCATTGTTTCGGATAGTTATTCATTTTCTTCAGGGCAATCACAAATTTCATCTAACAGGATAATGTATTTCTCTTCAGATTAGAGGCGTGATCCTCGAAACTAGTTGTCTGTAACTATTGCTACTGCTGGTTAAATATTTGGGAGTATTCGGGAAAATACTACTCACAGCATTTTCAGAAAGTACTAGCCTTTAATTTCGATACTCTTTCATCTCGCCTTTGTAGATACATAAACACTGTAGATACGAGACAATTTCAAAGCAGATGAATATTTTAAATGAACACAACTTTCAAATGTAAATTGTAGAAAACACAGTAAAATAATATATTTTTTTAACAAATTCCACCGTACACCGAACGACAAATTTTGAACTCACAAACATTAAAAACATAACACTGAACATTTCAGAACACAAAAAGATTTCAAGAGCAACTATAATGCGATTACACACTGCACATCAGATTAATTTTCAAAGTAGATGAATGTTTATGAACACAGCTTTCAAATGTAAATTGTAGAAAACACAATTAAACAACATATTTTCTAACAAATAGTATACACCAGGGCAAACTTTGTATGCAGAAAGATTAAAAACATAAACATACTCTACATTTCAGAACAGATTTGTGTAAAACAATTACCGCGTTTGTGTGTCGTGTTGTGTTTTTTAAGGCAAACTTGCACGAGGGATATCTGCCTAGGATGGAGGGTGCCTTGGTAGGAGGACTTTCTAAGGGGTTCTAACGCGCATTCACGTTACATCTGGAGAAAACCTACCAAAACTCCAGACCGTTAGATCGACAGCCGGGCGATGGGACTCGACCCCGGAAACTTCTTACTTCGGCCGTCTACCATTTTAAGTGGCTTAACCACTCTGCCATGGTGAGGCTTACCACGTTTGAGAATTCGAACTTCACATGCACAGGGTCACGTGATATTTCACCACCGAAGCCATTCTATTTCTTCAGCCACGTTTCAACCTATCCATAGAAATTTTTAATGGAGCACCGTCCGTATTTTCAATTCGCACGTAAGGATCAATGACGTCAGTTGCTTTAAGATACGTAAAAATTACGCCACAATTTTAACGCATTTATCCCCGCTCTTTTTCTTACAAAAGGAGACGATATTTTGATTAAAAATTACTGTAGAAATAAATTAAGAAATTCACGATTATTATTATTATAAGTGGTGTTTTAATCCGTTACTTATTTAAAGATTGAAATGTTTAAACGCAGCTGAAAAAGTTCTTCATTTTAAAAGTTGCAAAGTTCGTTTTAAAACACGATAGATTAGAAATTTTCTATTTGCTTTTTTATTTTTGGCATTTAATTATGGCGAAGGCATATATGTTTCCTAACGTATGCATTTCAACGTTGGATTACGTTCCTCCATAGCGGTCCAATATAAAGCAAGGTTTTAATATTATGCCGTTTGAAAACTACTGTGCGAAATATCGAAATTAACTCCCTGAACCAACTGGGGTATCTTATACGGCAGTTTAACAGTGACGTCATAAATTTAAAAAATGCGGAACTTTGTTAACTCTGCAACTCTAACTCCCTGTCTCAATGAAAGCGAGTCTAAATAGCTCCCCAGTTTGATGTTTTTCAGGACACAAAATCATGGAAGATTTATAAGATATCGGTATATTAGATACATGGATATTTAAATTGGCACGGCTTGGACATTTTCTCTCCACAGTGAGATGAAATGTTTTGCGATTCTAAATGCACCAATCTTGCAAAACTATGCATAAATAAGATATATGTGGAGAGCTTCCTTAACCCTTAAGTGCATTAGCGATGCATATATGCATCGTATTTTTCAGTGCCGGATTAGAGTAGAAGCCAAATTTCTTACGTCAGTTTCACATATAAAATATAGTTTTTTTAATAATAAATGATTCATATGGATTCATTCATATGGAATGATTGATATGATTCATATCGTGAGTAATAAAAGTTTCACATAATTCTTTCAAACTGTTTGTCCTTGGAGAAATGGATTAGTTATTCATAAAACTGATATAAGAAATTTAACTTATACTCTTAGCTATCATGCGAACGAGAAAAAAATTCATGCATTTAAGGGTTAATGGCAACAACTTTGTGAAATGATTATTGTTTATGATAATGTGTAAATTGCAAAGAATAGCCATTGAATAGGTCCCATTTGTGCCAAATAATTTAACTCTTTGTGCCAAATAATGTTAAGTTATTTCTTTAAATCGAGCCTTTAAGAGGAAGAAGTGAAGATAGATCGTATTAATATGCGTAATAGGTAGTATTAGTATATTTGTAAGGATAATATGAATAAATCACAATATACCACGTTAATAATTATTTCATGAAATTAGAAGTAATCAATTCATATTTTTTCAACGTTTGTCTTACAACCAACTCTACCTATCCATAGAAGTAAATAATACAAGTAATTCTAATTTGCATTTATATATCCCTCAGTAATTTCAACAGAGGAGATTACTTGAACTTTTAGAAAAATGAAATTCTGTTTTGTCACATGCAGATACGATTTAAGTAAAATATTCGCTTGTTCCCGTATGAAGAGCGGGTTCGCATTTTTTTTTTTAAATAAACGGTTGTCCATTTCTTGTAGCGCCTGAGGAATTTAATGCTACAACTTGAACCTAAAAAACAGTATGATGTAGAAATGAGACATTTCGAAAGTCAGTTCTTTTCTTCAAACCGTCAAGCTTTTCACTTTTCAGATCGCGAATGACACTGACGTAGTTTTTTGAGTGACTAATTTGCAATGATACCAGGAACAGGTTAGACGCAAACTGCACGTCAAGAGTAAAAAAAAATTAGCTTTTTTAGATTCCAAGTCACTGGAATTAATTCAAATTACACATGTAAGGTAAATTTTCGTTTCCTACCTTGCGAAGAACGGGCACGCAGCTAGTACCCAGAAAACACACACAGGTTCTCTGAACGTCTATTAACGTTCAGAAGACGTTTTCTGAACGTTAATAGACGTTCAGAGAACCTGTGTGTGTTTGCTGGATAGTTTACAATGACTTCAAAATTCTTTTCTTGCAAGTGAACCTAACACTTTATAAGATCAACAGTAAAACAATTATAACATGCACTAATTTAAACACAACATATACAAATCTAGTTTTTAACATGGATAAGACACTAAGGTACAGTCGTCCTACCTAAGTAAAGCCCCCATGACTGAGTGCCGTAACTGGATACGAGGTAGACGAATAAGAACGAAACAGTTATTTTAAGAAGTTATGCACAGAAGTACGTATTTGTAAGGAAAAAACTCACTCTTTGCATCCATCTCCTGCGCCGGAGTAGAAAAATAAATGCTTAAAAAAAGAGGGAGAAAAGTCTCAGGCCGAAATAAAGCCAGTACTGTTAATAGCCTATATATAAGCCATCTTACACATGACTTCGAATAGTTCATATAACACACCATTTACCAATCCTTGGAGTACGGCAATATCAATATTAACTCAATGTTCAAAGTGGGCGGCCTTTAACTCTGCAAGAGACTGAAATTGTTTGACATCTGCATATAAACCCTGTCGATGGGAGGCCGCACAGTGGAGTATTTGTGTCAAAATCTTGGCCAAAAATATTTTTCACGTGTTTTAACGTTAAAATCATTACTGTTGACTTTTGACTTACTTTTTAGTATTATACACTTCTTAAATTATATAAAAAAGCGTGTTGTCGCCAAATTTGGCGATGTATCGCTAAACGACTCGAAGTTGGTTTCTAACAAATGTCTTGTCCGGGGAGTGTCCCTTACTGGGAAGTACTGCTTTTGTATAATACCACTTATAAATGTAATACCACGCGGCTGTCGATCTAACGGTCTGGAGTTTTGGGCGATTTTCTCCAGATGTCACGTGAATACGCATTAGAGCCTCTTAAAAAGCCCTCCGCCAAGGCAACCTTCCCGTAAGGAAAATAGCCGTGCCTTAACCCAGCAGTTCCCAACCTTTAACTTCGCCCCCCCCCCAACAAAGGCTAACTTACGGTAGCCCCCCCTTCCCTCTTCACATTGTTCAGCATACATTCAGTTTTTTAATCTTTAACAATGTACATTTAGTCGAAATTTCTACAAAATAATGTTATCAGTAAAGTTTGAATGAACATTTTAAGCGAAAATGGATATATTTTTGAGTAAAAATGAGAATAAATTAGGCGATTTTTTAAATTTGTGCATCATTACTTGCTCTTTGGTTTTTCTCGTGCCTCCCCTGGAAACGCTCTGCGCCCCCTTGGGGGGCGCGCCCCACAGGTTGAGAATCGCTGCCTTAACCACAATAAAAATATATAAATGTAATACTTTACTTATAATAGTACTTATAAATATAATACTACTTATCTATAAATCAATTTTTATCATAAAAGTTTTCAGATTTTTTACTTTTCTAAATGTAGTTACCATATGGATCTTAGTTTTCTAATGACTTCTGAAGATTAACTTTTTCATTCCGATTCTTTTGAACTCTGATATTCGTCTTCACTCAGAATCACTTTTTTCTCCTTCTTTCCTTTTTTTTTTTTTTTTTTTTTAGAGAGAGAGAGAGAGAGAGAGAGAGAGAGAGAGACCACCATCGGGTTCCTGTGGAAGAAGAAGTTACAGGGTCTCACTGCTATAAGGCTTGCTCTTTTTCATTGGCCTTTATCTAGAGCAGATCATATAAGGGCACTGCTTAAAAGAAGCGCCCCTTTGCAAACCCATAAAATCTCATTCCAAGCTCGAGGAGAAAGTAATTTATTTCAAGCCAGCACTTCAAAATGGTAGTCATTTTACGTGTTTTTGTGTGGTACACAGAAACCAATGTACACAGAAGTGTGAGTGTGTACACAGAAATGTGAGTGTGTACACAGAAACCAATGGTAGCACGTGTTTCTGTGTACACACTCACACTTCCATGACCCGAAGTCACAGTTGTTATCCTTTGAGAACCAAAATTGGAGAGTTTTTGCTTTGGACACAATTTACGACATAAATGGAAAACTAAGCTGTAAATAGATGGGACTATTTACAGGACTAAGTAAGGGCAATTTTGGAAAAATTTTCTTCTTATAGCCAATTTACATCAGAAAAATAAATTACATACTGAATTTAAAATACTGATGTTAAATCTTAACTGAAATGAAACTTTATATACCTTTATCCAAACACTTGCATATAATTTATAGTTTATGAGAAATACAAGCGCGTTTGCTTGTATCCCTTTTGCGATCACCCGTCAAAAAATGATCGAAAAAATAAAAATGGCGCTATAGAAATAATTTTTTTTTATAAAAATGGTGGATGATGGGGGAACATTTTTTTTCTTGGAATAGACACTCAATACTGTAATAATTATGATTATAGTTGAAATTAGGCGCGACAAGCCGCGACACCCCTTCAAAAAGATTTTTAAGATGTGGATTTTTGAAAAAAAATAGAAAAAAAGTTTACAATTTTTTTTAATAAAGTCATATTATTTTTTTAAAGCTAATAGATAAATATAATTAAAATACATATATTTTACTACAATTATACTAAGTTTCAAATCAGTAAATTAATTTAAAGAGCCCGTAAAATATGCACGACGAAGTAATAGAAAACGCTGAAATCTTTTGCCGTAAATGAAGAAACTTGCTTTTAAACCGAGTGCTGCATCTTTTGGATATGAATTATGGTCGAGAAACATGCATCTCATAATGCATCAGTTACTAGGCTATCCAAAAACATATATATTACTGTTTTTAAACAAATTTAAAATTTTCGCTTTTTGGCCAGGATTTTGATACGAATACTCCACTGTGCGCCGCGCATTTTCTTTTGGATTAAAATCAAACTAAAAGCGCAGGACTGTGTGGACGCAGGACAAAACGTGAATACTTGCTAAAACCACTTAAAATATTCTGCGCCCAGCGGATTCTTCTTATTTGAAGATAGTCCTACTGTTCTTTACCTTAACAAAACCAACAGTATTGTTTTTAATATCATCACTCAAGTGAGTGAAGTGGGAAATAGTTTTATACAAAAAGGGGTCATGTTTTACAGCTTGGCAAGAATTTAAAACACTCATTAACCGCAGCCAATATAATTATCTATGGCGGGTTATGTTAGCGTATAAAACAGTCGTACCTCTATTGAACGAACCTCTATTTCGCAAATTGCTCTGTTTTGTAAATTTTTCTTCGGAACCAAGGAAATTTTGAGAATTTTTTCGTAAAAAAACTCCAAATAGCGAATATCATTCTCTGTTTAACGAACTTGTGATTTAACTTTTTTTTCACCATTTCTCTAAATATTTCTGTACATTTCAAACTTATATTGTTCTTTGAAAATGTGCAAAAAGAATGAAATCAGCAGTGCTTTACCTCTTCTGCTTCTCTATCGGTTTGTGGTCTCAGAAATTGGTTTAGAAGGGCATTTCTTCAATCGCACGCGCAATCGGGGAAAATACCCCAACACATGGTTTGTCAGCTGTAGTAACCGACAATACAGCGCGTTCGATACGGTAAGCACATATAATAATAGTACGAGGGGGAGGAAAAGGGGAAGAAAAACCAATATTTTAAATTCACAATATTCAAGAAGTGTATTTAATATTTTTTTAATTTAATTTGTTAATGCACAGACTTTTACAACAATTAAATTTAAAGACTATTGTGTTAATGTATTTTCAATTCACTTACCATAGTAAATTCATGTAAATTCATAATGACATCAAAATTCATTAATTTTATCGTAAAATGATTTACTTAAGATAAAAAATGCTGTATAATTTCGGATGTTTTGTTCTTTTTCCTCCTTACAGGCTTCTTTTTGGTAATTAAAATAATAATAATAATAATGATGTTAAACAAATTGATATAATTTATTTTTAAAAACTGTGAGTAATTCCTTCTTTGAATAATATTTAGTTTTTGTAAATTTAAAATAAGTTTTATGCAGGTATGAGCACTTAAAAGGTAAATATCTATTTAACAAATTTTAAATACAACGAACATTTTCAGGATTTAGCGACTTTTTTCAAGAGGTTTGACTGTATTTACAACGATCTAATTGGGGACTGATATCCGGCAGTCCATCGTTCTAACAATGGACTGCCATCAAACATCATGATTCATCTGGTTATCAAAACGCACTGGTCACTAACAAAAAGGAGGCCCCGGAAATAACCTCCACAACAAAAAATGCACATTTTGATTCTATTTTAAAGAAAAGATTGAGAAATAATTAATATGGAGTGTCGCAAAATTGCAAGATTTGAATTATTTAGAAAATTAATTAATTTATTGTGGGCAACCGAAAAAGGGAAACAATTCGAAAGGCGACAGTTCGTTAGTAAAAATTCACCACTATACGAAAGAACAACGCATTTACATATTTTTAATACTACTTTCAAACATAATGAAAGTTCGATCCATGATGATTTTGATGATAAATTATGAGAAAGATCGGAGGACTTAGAGCCTCATGAACGAAATTCAGCCACATTTATTCAAAAGGATCCAGGAAAATCTAGACGAAAGAGTGCGTATGAGGAGCAAAGCCGTGGGCATTTGCCCGATGTGCTATTCCATACACAGGGCCGGCCCAAGGGGGGTGCGAATGTAGGCGATCGCCTAAGGCCCCGCTCCTGGGCTTTTTTATTGCGATCTCATAAGACATGATAGAGAAGAGGCCCCGCTCTTGCGCTTCGCCTGGGGCCCCGCACGCCCCTCGGGCCGTCTCTGCCATACATAACCCTATCAATCTACATAATGTTTCAATAGAAAATAAGTAATAAATTGAAAATTTAAGTTTTTGTTTTCTATTTAATTCAAATATTGCTTAAATTGGAGACACAATCTACATATATATAATGACTGTTTGTGGGTATCTGTGTATGTATGACGTTGAAAAACTCCAAAACCGTTTGATCGATCACCATCAAATTTGGTATACTTAAGTTTTTGTCAAGGAGAAGGTTTTTATGCTATCCATTTTACTCTAGCTCGCCGCTAGGTGGCACTGAAGAACGTCGAACTCTAATCAACTACTTGCTATGGAAATACCGTTTAACTTATCTTGACGAAAATTGGTACGTATGGACATTTGAACACGGAGAATATTTTTACGCAATCCATTTTGATATAACTTGCCGCTAGGTGGCGCTGCAGAGCGCCGAATTCTATTCCGTTGGGCCGCTTGCTATGAAAATACCATTCAACTAACTTTGATGAAAATTGCTATTTACAGATATTTGAACACGGAGAAGGGTTTTATGCTATCAATTTTCCTCTAGCTTGCCGCTAGGTGGCGCTTCAGAACTCCAAATTCTATTCCGTTCGACCGCTTGCTAGGCAAGTACCGTTTAACTAATTTTGATGAAAGTTGGTACACACGGATATTTGAAGACATAAAATATATTTTACTTTATCCATTTTGCTCTAACTTGACGCTACTTGGCGCTGCAGAACGTCGATTTCTATTCCGTTCGACCGCGTGCTATGAAAATACCGTTCAACCAATTTTTATGAAAATTGGAACGTATGGATATTTGAACACGGACAATATTTTTACGCAATCCATTTTGATATAACTTGCCGCTAGGTGGCGCTGCAGAGCGTCGAATTCTATTCGGTTGGACTGCTTGCTATAAAAATGCCATTTAACCGATTTTAATGAAAATTGATATTTAAGGATATTTGAACATGGAGAATATTTTTACATTATCCATTCTACTGTAACTTTCCGCTAGATGGCGCTGCAGAGCGTCGAATTCTATTCCGTTCGACCGCTTTCTATGAAAATACCGTTTAACCGCTTTTGACGAAAATAAGTACACGCGGATATTTGAACAAGGAGAATATTTTTACACTATTCATTTTGCTATCACTTCCGCTAGATGGCGCTGCAGGCGTCGATTTCTATTCCGTTCGACTGCTTGCAATGAAATTACCATTAAACCGATTTTGATGAAAATTGATATACACGGATACTTGAAGACGTAGAATATTTTTACACTATCCATTTCACTGTAACTCGCCGCTAGATGGCGCTGAAGAACTTTGATTTCTACTTCGTTCAAGCGCTTTCTGTGAAAATACCGTTGAAGTGATTTTGATGAAAATTGGTACACGTGGATATTTGAACACGGAGAATATTTTTAGACTATCCGTTTTTCTATAACTTGCCGCAAGATGGCGTTGCAGCGCATCATCTTCTATACCGTTCAACTAATCGCCATAAAAAATTTTATACTTACACATTTGAGCACGGAGAATACATTCTTAACTATTCCTTTAGCTGTTACTCACTACTAGATGGCACAGCAGTGCATTATTACTTTAACTCAACATTAGATGGCAATGCAGTGCACTAACTTCTTGATTGGATCACTGGTCTCTAATGAAAATTGATAGACAGATACTTGAACATGGAGAATATTTTCGTGTGATCCATTTTGCTATAACCTGCCAGTTCATTGTGTAGCACATCATTACTTTAACTCACCACTAGATGGCGCTGCAACGTATAAACTTCTTACTTTAACTCGCCGCTATATGGCACAGCAGTATATAAAGACTGTTCAACTGATATAGACGGATATTTGAAGATGGAGAATATTTTGGCGTTATCCATTTTGTTATAACTTGCCACCAGATGTCGCTTCAAACCAATAACTTCAGGACCGTTTAACTGATCGTCATAGAAATTCGTATACAAGATGTTTGAACGCGAAGAATATTTTCGTCAGATCCGTTTTGCTATAACTCGCCTTCTGTACCGTTCAACCACTTGCTATGAAAATACCGTTCAACAGCTTTCGATGAAAATTGGTACACACAGATATTTGAGCACGGAGAATACTTTTATGCTATCCCTTTTGCTATGACTTGCCGCTAGATGGCAATGCAGTGCACCAACATCAAAACCGGTCACCTTAAAAATCGGTATACTTACACATTTGAGCAGAGATAATACTTTTTTAGTATTTATTTGGCTGTTGCTCACCATTCTATAGCCCATAATTACTTTATCTCGCCACTAGAGCACTGCAGTAGTCAACTTCTTGATTGTTTAACTGAGCGCTCTGAAAATTGGTATACATACATGAGACGTCAGATATTTCAAGTAGGCTTCAGAGTTAAGGCAGGTAATATGGTTTATTGAACATTACAATTAAGTTACAATTTAGAATGAGAAGAGGGGAGGGGAGACGGGTACAAGAATCAGCGTGGACTCATGAAGCAGTTCCAGTGGCAGAAATCCCCCGATTTTCGATGTGCGGGAGTATTTACGCTTACCACACCACGTGGTCTGCGAAGACACAACTCCTCCTCTCTCTTATCTCTGATCGAACCACACACATTTACCGACATGACCCACATCCGGGGACACAAGGGCGTGGGGAAACGTGTACATCTAAAGAACTCAGAATCGACGGCCTGGTGTCTGGCAAATAACAAAATAAATAAAACATAGCTCCAGAGCGCGCGTGGCAAGTATGACAGGAAAGTAAAACTTACTGTGAAAGTACCCGCTTGAACAATACCCAAACTAGTAAAACCCAAATTACCTTTTTATACATTACAATATCCCCCCGGCAAAAGAAGTCTGACGAGCAATATCATTGAGGTGGCCAGTCTCTCACTTGCGAGTCAGACGTCCTTGCAACCTAATCTTAAAACTGCGAACTAATCTAATTTTCAAGTTTAGACACCTTAATTTTTTCTGGCTAGAATTCTGGAGTTATGTTGTACAATACTTGAGAGGCAGGATGCAGTTTCTAAAATTTGACAAAACATAATGATGCAATAGTACGAAAATCTTACAATAAAAATAAAACAATGAGTGCGCATAAATTTTTTCAAAATATCACAAGTAAAATATTTACAACCTAGGTGGAATACAATAATACTGTACAACAATATAGTAATATAATTCAACAAAATGGAATAAACATGGCTGACATTCATTTTCTTTGGCAAATACTTATGGCTTTGGCTTGCATGGCATAAAGTGAATGGAATGAAAATAACTTGGCAAAATGGTTGGCAAAATGCAGTTGGCAAAATGGAGTAAATTTATTTAGTGTAAAGGCAATGTAAAAAAAAAATGTAAAAATGTGCGTAGTGTGTAGAAAATTTCGAAAACCATAGCTGTGAAACAGCAGTACCATCACACAGGTATGGGGTATAGTAAATACCACTTGTAGGCATTTTAAGTTTGCCCAAACTTTAAACTCTCCGCAGTATGACAACAAAAATGGGTTCACATGATCCCGAAAAAGGAAGACAATTGTCAACTACGAAAGAGAAAACTTGGCCATTGCCTCATAGCTTCCAAAAAAAAGGGAAGAAATGACTCAATAGACAGTTGGGAAAAACTGGGGGATTATTGAGAGGAAGTCCCAGCCTAGTCTAAGTCTAGCTTCATTTATTGTTTGCATAATATCTATAAAATATACAAAGAAAAAAGGTGCAGTTTTACTTACACCGCACACACTCGGACTTGGGGACTTCTTCAATGACTAAGAGAAGCAAGCGGGTGACAGAGAAAGGTTGGTAGAAGCATAAAAGAAAAAATCTGATGTGTCCAACACATGACTTCCTTGCACGTCCATTAGATCAAAAATATTTTCGATGCACTTCCTCTAAATTTATTTGTTTGAAAGAGATAAAATATCAATAATAGTAAGGTTTAGCGATTTCTAGCCAAATATTTCGATATCGCCAAGCGGAGTTCAATCTGAAAGATTTCCTTCTGACACTTTATTTGGCGATATTTCACCAAAAGCCGACAAACTTGAGATAGTCAGCGAGATTTTGGGGATAGCCAAAGTAGTCATTGACCACAGACTTTCAATGAATTGAATGCATCTATACACCTCAATGTAATCAAAGTCATTTGGCTCACCATGTAAATAAATTCTCAGTCGATTGCTGTCAAAAAAGATATTGAAAACAGTTAGATATTACAATAGTTCTAAATACAAAGTTAAAAAATCTACGGGTTAAAGTTTTAGAGTTATACAAAATAGGAAATAATTTTGGCGCCAAATTTGGCGATATTTCGGCGAAACTCGTCAATGTCGACGACATTTGGCGAGATTTTAAGCATGAACCAAACAATGACAGATTATCGCCAAATTTGGCGATATTCCGCCAAAACTCGCCAAAAACGATAACAAATGGCGATACTTTGGGCATGGACCAAATGACTGACTATCGCCAAATTTGGCGATATTTCGCCAAAACTCGCCAAGGTCGAGGACAGACGGCGAGATTTTGGGCATGTACCAAACAATGACTGTCTACAGTTGTATTATATTGAAGATGTCCATAGACATTAAGGTACTGAAATTCTTTTCGGTGGTCCTGTAAATAAACTCTCCAGTAGATTGGAACCAAAAATCGAGATGCACAACTAGATGTTACAACATTCTTATATATGAAATTTCATAATAGTTTTTGAGATTTGAGAGTTAAATATGCACACACATACACCAAAAGTCGCCAAGCTTGGCGACTTTTGGCATAGTTCTTGAGGGAGGCACGTGACCGTGGTCGGACCATTACCTAACTTATGTGGTAGGACGGTATTGTGCTTGAAATGGATGAATGCCCCTAAAATTGCTATTGACCGTAATGTATTGGAAATCTTTTGAGTGTTCCTGTAGCAGAACTATAAATGAAAAAGACACTTTTTTTAATGGAGAAATTCATTTTCTAACTCTTTACAGCATATATCACTTATGAGTCGTTTGAAATAGCCCAATACCTCTAAAAAACGCTTTGATGAATTTCGGCCCATAGAGCGTAATGTTTTTCGAATCTTTTGGGCGGTCCTGTAGAAAAACTATTCAGTCGAATGGAACCGAAAGGGAAGGTGCACAACTAGATGTTACAACAATCCTAAATATAAAGTTTCAACATTCAACGCCTATAAGTTTTTGAGATATGCGAGTTTAAAGAATTTCGGCCCATTGAGTGTAATGTATTTCGAATGTTTTGGGCAGTCCTGTAGATAAACTATCCAGTCGAATGGAACCAAAAGGGGAGGTGCACAACTAGATGTTACAACTATCCAAAATATGAAGTTTCGACATTCTACGCCTAATAGCTTTTGAGTTAGGCGAGTTTAATGAATTTCGGCCCATAGAGCGTAATGTATTTCGAATCTTTTGGGCGGTCCTGTACATAAACTATCCATTCGATTGCCACCAAAAGGGGAGGTGCACAACTAGATCATAGAACAATCCTAAATATCAAATCTCAACATTCTACGACCATTAGTTTTTGAGATATGCGAGTTACATACATACGTACGTACGTACGTACAGACGGCATGGAAAAACTGGCCACAGTAGACTCGCCACTGGTCAAAATGAGTTGCAGACGCGTTAATATGATCGTGCATGCTAGCCTACGATGAGATGCATCGAAAAATTTTTTTAAATTAAATTTAGAGGTAGTCAAAATCGGTTTTTATGTCGAAATTTGGCCCCCAAAATTTTTCGGGATCACATTACTTCCTTATACTACGTACAAGGAAGTAAAAAGGATAGACGATAGACTTTATGTCGCGTATTCAGGGTTCCAAACTCAACACTTAGAAATTTTGAATACATTTTTTTTTTCTTTTTCTATTTTTTATTTTATTTTTTATTTTTATTTTTTTTAAGGATCAATTATTGTTAATTAAATTTAATCACCTTCGAGGGCTAGCTTTAATTTGTCAGGAGGGTAATAAGGTCTTAATTTAGAAGAGTGAACTATCTCCGTAGGTTTCTTAGTATGGTAATTAGGTTTATCAATTTCGAATGTAACTGAAGAACATTTGTTTACAATTGAATAAGGACCTGAAAAAGTAGGAGATAATTTACGTGTATTTGGGTAGTTAAATTCTTCATAAATTACAAGATCACCTGGTTCGAAATTAGCTTCTATGAATTTATTGTCATATCTAATTTTATTTTTATTATGAAATTCTATTGTCCTTTCTTTTGCTAATTTTCGAGCTTCATCAACAGGAGGATAGGTATTTTCCGAAATAGGTGAGTCATATGGCAATTTTCCAAACATTAAATACATGGGTGTAAACTTCGTTACTGAATGAGGTGTGTTATTATATTCACTAATAACCTGCTCTAGTAACTTAGTCCAAGGAATTTTAGAAGGTGAAGAGTTAACTTTACATTTTAATCTAGTAACTATGGATTGATTTATCCTCTCTACTTTTCCATTTGTCTGTGGATGATGAGCTGAAGTTAATAGTTGTTTAGTATTGTAGTTCTTAAGGAATTTTTTAAAACGCGAAGCAGTAAAAGCTGCATTTCTATCACTAAGTATCTTTTGAGGAACTTGAATGTTGAATATTTGTTTTAGACAGTTTACATAGGTTTCAGTAGTGACACTTTTCGAAGGAAAGGCCCAAACATATCTTGTCGCATGGTTAATTATTAGATGTAGATATTTTTTTGTTGAATTATAATAGTTGAAACCTCCTACAGTATCAATAGAAAGACATTCAAAGGGTTTATCAGTAGCAGGTACAGCCTGTAACGAACCAAATTTCTTCTGTTTAGGTTTTTTGTTAAATTGGCAAGTCGAACAATGTTTAACATAATTGGAAATATCTTGAGTCATATGAGGCCAATAATAGGAAGGTGAAATTATACTTAACATTTTTTGAACACCAGGATGGCCAAAATTTTCATGTGCATTTTTCATTAAAGTTTTTAAGCTCATAGGCACCACTATTTTTTTGAATCCTTTCTTATTTATGGTAATTAAATCATTAATGATTTTATATTTAGGACCATGCATATTTTCTGCTAATTGTTGATTTTTAATTTCTTCAGCATCTAACAATAAAGCCGAAGGTTGAATTAGTTGGAGATGTTGAGAAGGAGGAATCCTTGATAACATATCAGCTTCGACATTTGTTGAGCCCTTTAGGTACTTTATTCAATAGTCAAACATACTTAATTTAAGGGACCAGCGGAATAATCTTCCTCTTAAATTTTTGACATTTTTTAACCAAACCAATGCCGCGTGGTTAGTATGAATGACAAATTTTTGACCGTCAAGGTAATGATAAAATTTATCAAGGGCATCAACGATAGCCAAACATTCTAATTCAGTTATGGTGTAATTCTTTTCATATGATCGAAGCGATCTCGAATGATATGCAATTGGGTGCAAGATACCTGAGGCGGCTGCTTCAACACAGCTCCAACTGAACAATTTGATGCATCAATAAATACATGGATAGGTAATTTAACGTCGTATAATTGTAACACAGGTTTAGATATCAAAATATTTTTGAAGGTTTCAAAACTTTTTTGACAGTTTGTTGACCAATCCCATTTAGCGTTTTTCTTTAACAAATCATTTAAAGGACGTCTTAATTTTGCATACCGATCAATAAATCTGTTATAAACATTTACAGAACCAAGAAACCTCTGTAGTTCCTTTACGTTAGTAGGTGGCATCAAATTTTTGATAATTTCAATATTAGCATTATATGGAGTAATTTGACCTTGTTTAACCTCATACCCCAAAAATTTTATAGTGTCCTTAGCAAAGTTACATTTAGATAATTTCAATTTAATATTTTCCTGCAAACAAATTTGGAAAACAGTTTCTAAATGCTGCATATGTTCTTCCATAGAAGAAGAAAAAACCATTATGTCATCAAAATAATTATAGGCAAATTTAATTTTATATTTATTTAAAAATTCTTTTCATGACTCTGTTAAATATAGCAGGCCCTGTCTGAATGCCAAATGGCAAGACCTGGAACGTATAGAGACCTGTATTAGTTACAAAGGCTAGTTTTTCAGTATCTTGAGGGTGGATGGGCACATGCCAAAATCCAGACGCCAAATCAAGAGTTGAGAATATTTTCGCCCCACTTAGTTTATCTAATAAGCTGTCAATACGTGGCAAAGGCTCGGCATCATTTTTTACTATATTATTTAATTTACGATAATCCACACACAGTCTAGTTTTGGTACCCTTGTCGCGTTTATACGCTAAAGTGACGGGCGCAGCATAGGGGCTATTGCTTTCCTTAATTAAACCAGCTTTTAATAATTGTTCAATCTGAGAATTAATTTCGTCTTCCTCTTTAGGAGAGGTTCGATAAGGCCTGAGGCAAACAGGTAGGTCAGAAGTTAAATTTATACGTTGAGGTTCTACATTAATACGACCAATATCATATTTATTTTTTGCAAAGATTTTCTCATATTTATTTAATAATTCCTCTAATTTTGGATTGATAGCTTTATAAACAGTCTGAGGGGGAACGCTTTCCTCAGAGGCTTTGCTATCGGTTGAAGAACTGGGTTGATTTAAATGTAGAGACATAGGTAAGGCATCATAATTGTATAAAGGTAATCTAACATTATTTTGAAAAACACATAAATTCACACAATCAATATATAAACAAAACTTTTTACACTCTGGTAAACCCAATATGGCATATGGCAGGCTTGAATATACTATAAAAAATTTCACACACTGAGTAATGTTTCCAATTTCTAAATTAACATAACACACTGTATCAAGTATCAGCAGTCCATCTGCTTGAGTAACATTTAAAGGCGAGACTCTCTGTACTTCTAAATTATATCGTCCAACAAAACTTTGTGGCAAGACAGAGAGTGTAGAACCAGTGTCTATGACACAGGGAACACTTAAAAATTCAAAATTGTCAATTTTGGGTTGAGTTAATTTTTTCCTTAGGTACCCGGGTACAGTAAATAGTCGTAAGTTCTCTTCTCGCGAGGTCTCAGTACCATTATTTTGTGAATTTAAATTAGTGGTGTTCGAAGTCATATTCGAGTGAGTCATATTTGGTGTCGTGTATGGGTTTGTCTCAATTTGGTTGTTACCTTTAAAGAGACAAGTATGCGTCCAATGGAAAGCATTACTTATCCCTAGCCCCTCACATTTTCTACATGGAGTTCTAGGTAGGGTGCTTTCTTGGTAATTGACATTATTTTGGTGGTGTAAACTTTGAGGACTTTGAGATAGGGGTCGAAAACGGGGCCAATTATTTATTTGGGTTCGCCCTTGGGTTGAATTATGAATTGGTTGACGCCAATTTGGTCGGTTATAAACAGGAGCATGGTAGGGTCTAAAATTCCGAAGCGTGGGTGTAAAGTAACTAGAATTTTGTGCATTATTGGGCGAGGAGGTAAAACTTGCCTGTTGGGGTGGTTCGTGAATTTTAATTAATTTTCACGCTACCTTAAGCCACTCGGTGGCACTACTCGGTGGTTGCAGGGTTAAAAGTGCTCTCACATTACTAGGAAGACCATTGGTCAATCCTTCTAATATTATATTATTAGGTAGCCCCAATTTTCTACCTATTTCTAATTTTTCATGAAAATAAGTTATAAGATTCGAAATCTTTTCTAGTTTTAAATTTGTAAAATCCATGAAAGTAAACACGGTACATGAAATATATTTTTCTCTCAGTATTTCAATCAATTCTTGCCAATTATTACAATTTGCTATGTTATTTATGTATGTTGTTAAGGCAGACCCCTTAAGAAATTTTCCTACATTTTGAAATTTCCAGTCTTTATTTTGTCGTAAGCAACACTGTTCGTAATATGCTATCCAACTTCCAAAACTCATATTATCTTCAAAATTAAAGGGGGCAATAAACTCATCACTTTTTTGCAGGGACATAGTGGCAATAGTTTGTGTATTTTCTTTACCATCTAACGACATGCTGAAATTTTTTTCTAAATTTTTACCTGAACGGAGAAGCATTTAATAATTGCATTCAGAATTTTTATTTAGCAGCATCAATAATAATACTGCAATAAATTTACAAAATCTTACCTTAATGAAAATACTATACTAATGGGAAAAATGCAGATATATCAATTTTTTTTTTTCATCAACACTAAAATAGCCCTTTAAAATAACACACACAATTAATAACCATTTAAATATAATGCTCTAATGTTCACTTCAACTCTAAAATAAAAATGGCTTACTTTTACGAAAGAAATTGATATCCACAAATTAAAATCGTCATCCTTCAAAGATAAACAAAAGGAAAAAAAATATCTTCTCTCACAGATTTAAGGCAGACAGGAGAAGGAGGTTCGGTCAACATAAGTTATACGCACAACACACAAAAACAAAAATATTCGGCACGGAGAAAAGGGGGAAATGATTCACCAGTTGCACACACTTCTCGTGGGGGGCCTGTTTTGGGTGAAATTTGAGACACCGTCGTGCCGTAATGATGACAGGAGTTTCTCTTGGTTTGTGGCGAACGTGCGAAAAAGAAAAAAAAAAGATGAATTAGGAGGCGGCAGATTTCGGTATGATGAGCGCTGCAGAAATACCGCATAGGCTGTTCATCAATGCAGACGTTCTTCCATTTCGGCATTAACGGCGTAGAACGTACAAGACGTTCTGTGAAGTACTTCAGAAGATACGTAACCTGACTCATCAG
The DNA here is from genome assembly GCA_038373885.1 of Cheiracanthium punctorium. Classification (NCBI taxonomy): domain Eukaryota; kingdom Metazoa; phylum Arthropoda; class Arachnida; order Araneae; family Cheiracanthiidae; genus Cheiracanthium; species Cheiracanthium punctorium. The sequence continues at coordinate 28,932 of JAWZYV010017757.1, forward strand.
TCGGTGTTGAAATCTCCCAGAGTAGGGCTCGAAGAAGTTGGCCGGCGGAGAGCGGACTCAAGGGAAAGGCCATCGGCTGGTCCGCGAAGAAGCGCGCTGCATCTACTGCGAACGATGGGCGATGAACCCGTCTCCCGGATTATTGAGCGTTAAATTTTTTTTTTTTACAATTTAAAATTTTTAATTTGCACACAGGCAATCATCCTGTCGGCTATTTGAGACGTCAGATATTTCAAGTAGGCTTCAGAGTTAAGGCAGGTAATATGGTTTATTGAACATTACAATTAAGTTACAATTTAGAATGAGAAGAGGGGAGGGGAGACGGGTACAAGAATCAGCGTGGACTCATGAAGCAGTTCCAGTGGCAGAAATCCCCCGATTTTCGATGTGCGGGAGTATTTACGCTTACCACACCACGTGGTCTGCGAAGACACAACTCCTCCTCTCTCTTATCTCTGATCGAACCACACACATTTACCGACATGACCCACATCCGGGGACACAAGGGCGTGGGGACACGTGTACATCTAAAGAACTCAGAATCGACGGCCTGATGTCTGGCAAATAACAAAATAAATAAAACATAGCTCCAAAGCGCGCGTGGCAAGTATGACAGGAAAGTAAAACTTACAGTGAAAGTACCCGCTTGAACAATACCCAAACTAGTATAACCCAAATTACCTTTTTATACATTACATACATATTTGAACACGGAGAATATTTTCGCATTATCCATTTTGCTATAACTCGCGCTTTGATGGTACTGTAGCGTATTATTACTTTAATTCGACACTAGATGGCGCTGCAGTGTACGTTGACCGTTAAACTGTTTGCTCTGAAAATTGGTACACATAGATATTTGAGCAGGAGAATATTTTAATGCTATCCATTTTGCAATAACTTTGAAAGTAGATGACGCTGCGCCGAATGATCATCTTCACCGTTCAAACGATCGCCATGAAATTCTTCATGCATAATTATTGAACTCAGATAATATTTATGCGATATCAATTTTGCTATATCTATTTATTATGATAAATAGTAATTACAAGAAACCGTAATATAAAAAAAGAATCCATTTATTCCCGTGCGAAGAACGGCGCATTCAGCTAGTAAATTTATAAAAATTTATTCTGTTTTAAAGTTAGGTCGGATTGAATGAATGCTATTCTGAACTTTTTTCGTACAGTCATTCACAGTGATTATATGTAGCTACATTTTTCCTTTTTCAATACTGAGGCCAAGGCCACTAGACTCGCTACGCTCGCTTTTCGTAGGAAACATACGGCCCCTAATCAGGCTTATTCGTTAAAAAAGTCATAATTTCAACAGACAAAACCCAAAGATTGGATCACATTGGATGTTACTGGGCTACACGTTGCTTGGTTCTTGCATGTTTCTTGGAACATAAAAATTTAAACTTCACACTACTTTTAATTTTGCAAAACCTATGAAATACCTTGCGTATTTGTCACCCATGGCGATTTTTCATATTTCGACGACTTAGGTATATGTATAGTTAATAATTTTAGTCCTAAGAAGACAGTACTTCTTCTGCTTTCTATGATAAAAACAAAGAAACATGTAGGATAGCTTGCCATCAATGGCGCTGTGGCTTGGCCGTGGTCACATAGGTTTTAAAAAGAAAAAAGGAACAAACTAAAAATTTTCAGACGAGACAGTATGGATTTACACACTCACGATTTTATTTTAAAAATATATTAATTATGTCACCCTTACACACAGATGCCATAATAATAAGATTAGAATACTGGCTGATTTAAATAAATGGATATTCTGTAATTGTACTTAATCAGAGAAATTTAAATGCTCTATACTGTAGCTTTCATTAAGACAAATGAGTGTTACAAAAATAATCATATATCTTATCCAGTGCCGGATTAACAATATAGCAGATTTAGCAAATGCTACGGGCCCCGCGCTTTTGGGGGCCCCGCGCCTTTACCTTGAAAGTTTTCGTCTTTCCCTCTCAAGATCTAGCTTTTTTGACACTTTCCAACAAGGTAGAAAAGTGTTTAAGATTTCGGTTTCTCTGTCTGTCCGTCCTTGACTCGAGTGTCCGTCCTTGACTCGAGTGTACGAAATTTATATATGTTATTCTTATCTGCAGTACCATGTACCCTATTGAAAAGGATCTATGTAGCATTTATTGATTTTTTTCTACAGGAGCACTCAAAATAGTCTCAATACATTGCGCTCTATGGGAAGTTATTCTTTAAAGCGTATCGTCCTGCTAACTACAAGGGGTGATCAAATGAAAAGGTACGAAACGACGTCGGTGGGTACAAATGTAGACTTTATTCAAAATATACACGATAGGCCTGAGCACAACGATCCCACTGACGAACAAGCCGCAGGATTCCTTGTTCCCAGAATTCCTGTGGCCGTGACGAGACCCAGTCCGTCACAGCGTCCTTGAGTACGTCGTCCGAGTTGAAGTGCTTCCCTTTCAGGTGGTTTCTTCAGTGGAACCAACACATGGAAATCGCAGGGCGACATGTCCGGACTGTAGGGCGGATGGTCCAACGTCTCCCACTTGAACGTGGCCAGTTCCTTGGCGAAAACGGACATTCCATTTTCTCATTGACTTGTGGGACACACAGCCTTCCCAGTATAAGATCATCATCCTGCGATGAATAGTGGCCGGTTTAACACCTTCCGCTGTCAGAAATCGGATAACGCCTCGCTGCCCCTAAATCGTCGAATTTTGCAATGGGAACACCATATCCTGTCCTCACACGCACTGCCGCGTCAATTGGACGTAGGAGGGTGCTTTTTACAAGAGCTTCTGCTCTCTCCTGCGGGCCCCCGCATGTTCCTATCCACACAAAAGGCTCCAATCGCATTCCTAGATGTCTCGCTACGTGCTCTTATAGCTGCATGGACAAATATGATAACGGTTAGGTTGTTGCGACGTTCCGTACCGTTTCATTTGATCACCCCTTGTAGTTGCGCTGAACCCTGACTTCAAGATAAAACTTTTTCCTCTATGACTGCAAAAAGATTACAAAGTCAAGGACAAAAAGCCTAACAACTTCTACATCGTTTTTACGATCCGCTTGAAATTTTTCTCAAGTTTGTAAAAAAATATAGAAAACAATCTGTCAATTTTAAAATCTAAAAATCCACCCGTTCCTTCATTTTTAAGCGATTTTTCGCTATTTTCAGCACCATTTCGTTTCCGAGAGTCAAAAAATTGAATCATTTGCGTGGCAAAATGACCTATTTTAAGTGAAAATGACGTCATACAAATGGGGGGATTCCAATACGTTTAAAATAATTTCTCCCGATTACACAGTTTATTATTATTTTTTCCCCCACAAATAAATCGTCTATTGGATATTCGAATGTTTATGTATACAAAACGAAAGCTTTCGACTGCGAAAAGATTCCGCGCGTTTCCAGATGAGCATGAAATTCAATTTGGGTCTGTAATAAAAATTGAATATGAACTTATTTATTTTAGGTGGATGAAAATTAAATATGTTGAATGAAAGACAAATTTCCTTAAAATGTTTTTTCTCTATCCCGTTGTAATTGCCTTCACAAAAGGCTTTGACTTCTAGTTTTAGAGATATTCTGCTCTTTGAAATGAAACAAAATTGGATGTTATGAAGGATTACAAAATGAAGCTTTGCATCGAAAATAGTGTCTGCATATTAAAAA
>JAWZYV010017758.1:0-46614 GCA_038373885.1 Cheiracanthium punctorium
TTGCAGTATTTTGTCTCTTTCAAATGAAATAAGTTTAGATGAAGTGCCCCGAAAATATTTCAGGTTTAATAGAGGTACAAGGAAGTCATGTGGTGTCCATATCAGATTTATTAGTTCAATGATTTGATTAAAAAAAAACAATCATAATAAAAGTTGTAGTATATAGAGTTTTACAGTTATATTCTTCCATGATGATTGTATGTAAGAGATTTTTTTTTCAACATCGTAAATTACAGTGTTACTTGAAAATATGTTTTCACATAATTTACACAGGAACCAGACTACATGCAAGCGATAGATATTAAAAAAATCAGATGTCAGTCAGCCAATTTAAATTACTTTAGAAGTTATTTACAAAAAAATTGAAAGGAAAAAAAAAACATCATATTTGACTGCATAAAATGATTTAGGTTCTTGAATCTAAATAGCAGGTAAGAACAGTATTCATAGAAAAATTGCTACTGGCGTATTATCCCGGCACTCAAACAAGACAGGCGATTTCTCGCCAAGATAAATGCCAATCACATGAAATTATTAATGGTTTCAAATACGATTGGCAACAGTTTCCAGCACATTTGATGAAAAAATACTTTGTTGGAAATGACCACTGCAATAATACGTAAGTATCAAAAAATCTAAAAATCTTCATAATAATTTCTAATCCTAATATCAGCTCCACGCAGAACAGAGTGGAAATAGTTTTAGGTAAAAGAATAAGGATTTATTTTAACGAAGTACAGTTTAACCATTTAATCATCTGTCCATGGACACGAGAACAACAACAGTATAACCTTGATTTCACGAAGTCAAAGAAACAACAGAAAGAATTGAGATAAGAAGGTGAAATGAAAGAGGGTGTCAGTTTAATAGAAAAAACACATTTATTCAAGATATTTAAGTTCCACTCCATCCCTAATTTAGAATACTGCAAAAGAATAAAAAGGCTGGTAGCCAAGTTTAGTGATTTTAAAAAGTAGATTCTATAGTTTTTTAGCATAAGCAACAATAAGTAATCATACATTAACACATCACAAACTTCCTGTTTTATTTATTTATTATTATTATTTTAATAAACCGACCACTCGTACAAAACTAGTTCTGTAAACAATGTATAAATTGACTTTTTAATCAAAATATGTTTTTAAAAAATAATTAACAAACCAATTCTTTCATGTTTTCTATTGATTTATTCTTATGCATTTTATATGCACATTTAATAACAGAATCCGCACCAGAAAGTGCTATCCATAGAAAGCATGCACTAAAATTCATGTCAATCTAAGGATAAACCTATCTAGTCATAGCTTCAAACTACATTGGAGACAAATTATCCATATAGTTAAAAATCATAAAAAAATATCACAATCCTAAACTAGAAACAATATCTAATTTTGCAATTAGAGTTTAATTATTTGAGGACAGCTTTAAAATTTCTTCCATATTTCTAAATAAATAATTTACATTCTTTCGTGCACAGTCGTGGATTGCTGTCTAAACTGAAACGCCTGTTGCTTGCAATTCTGCAGTTTGTTTACATTCTTCACAGTGGGGCTGCGTTCGTAATCCAAAAACCCAATGAACCTCCTCAGATTACACGTAGTTTATACGGATTACTGAGATTGCTAAATTATACATTTAGGTAAAGAAATAGCACGCGCAGAACGATGCGCGAAGCTGTCACTCAGCTGACGTCAGAGATACGTCACGTCGAAATGCTCTATAACTGTGCCAATTTTTTAAAAAATAAAGGGGGGTCCGGTTGTGAAATGCCATTTTCGGTCTTGATTTGACATGGAATGACCCCTCTGTGATATATATATATATTTGCCCATGCTTTATTTAAATACTCAGCCTTCTTGGAACTATTTTTTGACTGTCATTTAGTGGTGGGTAAAGTCGGTCCTTTTGAGGATCCGGTCGGGGCCGTCGTTATTAGCAACCGGGCCTGCTTCTTCGTTGCCACCAGAAGAAATGAGTGAAACATTGAGGCCTAATATTTACATTTGCGCTGTTCGATTGTATGCGATTTGGGATTATAAACGTTAATTTATTTTATAATTAAAAAACAATTTTGTTATAGTTTTGTCATAATGATTTAATGACAAGGTGTTTTAGATGTAGGTAATAATTTTTTGAAGATTGCGCTTTTTTTTATGGAAATAAATCAACGAATTCAATCATAGAATTCGAACTTTAAGTTCTGAATGTAAAGGTAAGTGTACACTTGTATTTAGAAATTCTACAAATTTATAAGATATAAAGCATGTTTTGTGAATTAATATTCATGTGTTATTTATAAATCATTTTAATCTGAAATCGTTTAACTTGGGTAGTTTATTATTCTAGTAAATAAGCGTGCGTTGTAATACTAGTTAGACATTCTTATCTGTTTAAATCTTTCAGTTGAAAATGTCATTTATCATTTATTATAAATGCAACTAAATGTGTGATATTGGTTTCAGTGCAGAAGTACTGTAAAATATGTTATTAATTTTTGCACATGTTTATGTAGAAACTTAAATTGAAGTTAATATTTTGTATAAGCGTTCATCATACTCAAATTCAAAGTTCCATTTAGATAATGGCTATAATAAAAGTAATTAATTCAGAGATCGTTTGTTTTTAGTTTACTACAGTGTTTAGCTCAACTTGTGAAAAGGCATCTTGAAATTTTTCAAGTCCTAGAGCTGTTAGTTTATCTTTATTTGTATTCAAAGTCCGTGGAGCAGGGTTTTTTTCTTTTTTTAAAGCTATAACCCTAATATACAGCAATGCAGGGACGAAAACATTTGTTTTCAATCGCCAGTTAATAATAACTTTAAAAAAAGGTGTTGGAATATTAGTGGTATTTCCTAGTATGGTTTTCTAAAATTTATAATTTTTCTTTGGAGAAGAAAAAGTATATGGAACTAACACTGAAAATTATAAATCATTTTCATTTCGAATGGTAAAATTTTCGATAAATAAACTCATTTGAACTAACCAAAATAAAAACAGTTAACAAACGTGTTTTATCATACACTGTTACGTTATTCTTAATCCTTTTGATATATTATCTCCCCTTTAAGTTCGTACTACTATTTATGGAACACCCTTTATTTTGTAATTCATTCTAAATGTTTCTCGTTAAATTAATTTACATTATTTTTCATGTAAATACCAAGGACTTGCAGTGCACAGGTTGTACTTATAATTATAGCAAACATTCTTCTGATACCTACGCCTTACAAAAGATTAAAAATTAAATAGTATATCAGTACTTAAATTTTGTATACGTGAATTATAAATATCAAATATTTTAAATTCAATTTCAGCTCCTCGTCATATATTTTGTTAATATATTAACCGAACAATATTTAATAAATGAAAATTTAATAACTACTAGTTAAATTTATTTTAAAAGTAATAATGGTTGTAACTGCTTTGAAAATGTGAAACTTAAACATTCAGTATAAAGAAGTACATAAAAATGTCTGTATCATTTGTGTATTCGTTTACTTTAATGTATACTAAAAGTCAGCTTAATTTGTTCATGTATATTAAAAATCAAGCTAAAATAATGAATCATGAGAGTGAGCACTACTTTGTTTTTCCTTCAAATTACATGCATCTATTTACTTTAATGTCCGCGTGTATCATAGTAAAGAAACTGTTAATGAGTTCGTACTTGAATTAGTAACACAATCACTACTTAAAACTACATTTAATAACGTTTCAAAGCATCGGAAAGCTTAAAAATTGCTTGATGTATACTGGAAGACGCGAGCATCCGTAGGCCTCTTTGGATGACTCATCGAAATACACGTGCAGGCCCGTTACTAATAGCGAAGGCCCCGATCCGGTCCGGACGGATCCGCTCCGAAATAAACATTCTTTGTTTTGTAATGTACACCAGAAAAGTAATTGGATCTTATGTCCAAATTTCTTTTGTTTTGGAGTAAAGGGGTAAATATTCAGTTCAGCAAGTCTGGGAGTGGTAAACCTCTGAGAAAGCTATTATTAGGATTTCCTAAGCATATAACATATGAGCCATAGGAAAAGCGTCGGGAGGGAGGGCACAAGGGGTCACGTCCCCCCCCCCAACTTCGTCTCAAAAAATTTGTTAAATAAACATTTGTTTGAAAATTAAAAAAAACTTTTATTTTATAGATTAGTAGGTATTGTTATAAGCGTATAATACATATGAGCCATAGCTCTATAGTCAGGGGGGGGCACAAGGGGGCAAGTGTCCCCCCCCAAGTTCCTTTCAAAATCTTTTAAACAAACATTTGTTTCAAAAATTAAAACTCCCTATTCTGCTCTTAAATTAAATATGTGCCCCCCCCCCCCCATCAAATCTTTCATGTGTTCCTGCAAAATTTCAGTAGGTCTGGGAGCAGTGATAAGCCCTCCGCCTTCCTTAAAAGGCTCTTGTTATTAGGTTTTCCTAAGAAAGTAATACATTTGAACCATAGGCGTATATCCGGTGGGGGGGACGTGTCCCCCTCCCCCCCACCAACTTCGTCTCAAAATCTTTTCATTTTAAAATTTTGTTTGACGGGTCCTTTAACCGTTCCACTTAAAAATGCAAAAAGAAACTTCAGTCTGTGTCGTTACAAAATATTTAAATAAAATTGTCCACTGTCAATGTTGTTTAATTTAAACGTTACTTTTTAAAGCACTTGGTAAACAACATTTCTCATTTCCAATCTGATGTACTGGTTTTAAGTACTTCTTGGATAATAGGGTTTCTTTAAAACTTTTATTTATGTATTTATTTTAATTTTTCGATGAAATACAAAATATTTTATGCAAAAAGGGTTTTATTTGGTGAATAAAAGTGAATAATGTTTTCCCTTTTCATAATTAAGTAAGTCTCACATGTTTGCATTAAGTTATATTAATTTTTATAATAGATTTATTGCTATCCTTTTTTTTTATTGTCTTTTAATCATATATGAAGTTCAATATTTGATAATTTACCTTTATAATTTGCATATCGCTATTCTCGCTTATTTCAGCATGTTTTTTAAAAGCTTGCTATTAAAAAAAATTAATAGTTTTGTAATAAAGCTTTTTTTATGTAAGTTTAAAGCATTTTTCGATTGAAGCATTTCTTTAATTGAATACCGTTTACGTCATAGTATAATTACTTTTTATACTGATTTCATGACAATTTGGTAAACGGTTGAAGTGTGTAAGCCCAGGGTTCTGGTTACCGCGCGGCTGTTTTCTCCGTGTGTAACGTGAATATGCGTTAAAACCCCTCAAAAAGTCCTCCATCTAAGGCATTCCTTAATAAGATCTGCCTTAACTACAAAATCCAAATAACTTTCACGATAATTGACACTTTTAGTAAAGAGTTTAATATTTTTAGTATTAAATAACAATTATTATTATTTCCAATCCTATTATTGGTTGTGTGTGATTATGGCAACGCTACACTAGGGCAATCTGCCAAGGGGGGTGCCTTGGCAGGAGGACTTTCTGAGGGTTTCTAACGCGTATTCACGTTATATTTGGAGAAAGCCTACCAAAACTCCAGACCGGGGCCGTGGTAGCCCAGTGGTTAAGGCGTTGGACTCGTAACCGGAAGGTTGCGGGTTCGATACCGGCGTACCACTAAAGACCACCGTGTACATGCGGTGTGCGTGCACGTTAAATCCGCACGTTTACAAAATTTCAGCCTTTCTCATAAAAAGGCTTAGAGGTATGTTTTATCAAATTTGATGAGGGGCAATACACTATGCAATGTCAATAATAGTAAAAGTATTATTATTAAAACTATTCGATCAAAACTGTTGATTTTAATCACAGTTATTTATAACCAATATTTGACATGTTAAGAAATAAGTTTTAAATAATTTTAGACCAATTTCCTTTAAAAAGGTTCCCTTAAAACCAGCTTCCTTTTTATAGCATTTAGAAATGAAAAATTTTTAAAAACATTACATATTACACTAACATTTGATTTAAAGAATTTTTTAAAGAAGTTATTTCTGATTGACTAATTTAATTCTGGAAAATTCTGGCACGGGGGGGGGGGGAGTAATACGAAAACATATAACAGTATGATGATACATCCGGTATCATTTAAAATGAAGTCAAATAAATTAAATAAAATGCAGATGTTTAAAAAGCATTTAAAAGGATACACATCACTAAAATCAATTTTCGGATTTAATTTTATAGCTAAGCCGAAGTACTTATTAGGAAAATTAAAAATATATTCAAAAAGTATGTGAAAAGTTTATCAACTTTTTTCAACTTATCGTGTTACTGAGAAAATGAATAAAACATGAATGTGATACTATTTATGTAAGGTAATTTAAGTAATTAAAAACTGACCAGGGATAAAACTAAACTGAAAAAATTTATCTCTATTTATTTTTAAGTTTATAAATACTTTAAAATCTAAACTAGTTAAAATCCAGTAGTATTATTTTATTATAAAATAAAATTTAATTCACTTGTGATTGATCTGCGTATCTAAAGATTTTTTTTTCTTTCTTACAGAAAAAGGAGTGCTCACAGTGCGAAAGGGGGGGGGAGGGCTGAAGACGCACGAAATATAAACTTGCGCTTTCATCAGTGGCGTAGCCAGGATTTTATTTCGGGGCGGGCTGGATATCAAATTTAAAGCTAAAGTTTGAATCGTAAGCTAACTAAAGGGTCCCATTTTGGGGGGAGGGGCAGCAGCCCCTCGGCCCCCCTCTGGATACGCCCCTGGCTTTCATATTCAAGAAAAACTATGAAATTAAGGGTGAGGGGGTGAATATTTTGAGGGGGGGATGCGTTCGACGTGATTTTATCTTTCATTTTTTTTTTCTGATATTAACATTTTTTTTATTTGTTATCCATTGTTACCAAAAGTAAATTTGATGGAGTACTCTATCTTAAACTATTTTAACAACTGCCCCTTAAAGTTTTGGGGGCCCTAGACCATCGCCAATTTTTCCAACTGGCGTTTTTTCAGCTCACCTTATAGATATCATCTTTATGTAAAAAATGAAAAATATATGGACTGTATGTTAAAATATTTTCGGCAAAAGGGGGGTGGTAGTAAAAACGTATTAACACCCCCCAGAACAATATTTTTTTATAGCATTTAGACCAATGCATTCTTTGATTACGCCTCACGTAACCCAAACTTGCGTGTATCTCCAACTAACCGCCCCCCCCTCCCTTACAAAATTGTATTCGTCCTGATCTCAAAGATCCCGTCAACAACTAAAACTTTTCCCCCGTTTTTCTATCTCAAAGGAATGTGCCTTCCGAGAAGCTCTTCTCATTTCTGGAGAAAGAAATAGCCGCAGGGTTTTGCGGTAGTTCTGGGTGGGCAAGAGCAACGCAAGAGGGGGTCTGTTGCTCCCACTCCCACTATAATCAGTTGAAAATCGCAATTCCTGTACTTGTAGCAGATCAGCTGTTTCAAAATACTGTATAATTTAAGAATTATATACATATTTATATATAGGAAAGCATATGCAAAAATTTTAATGCACACAAAATTCCTTCATGTAAATATATTTTTTAAAATATTATAAATTACATAAATTTGTTAATGTAGCAATTATTCTATTTATAAAAGATGCATCCTAGTATTAATATTTTTGCAATAAACGTACCAATTAATCTTTGCTTATATGGACAGAACATTCAAATAGCGAAACACGTACATCATAAATGTTCCATTAAAAAAAATTCTATTTCATATTATTTTATTTCCTCCTCCTATTTAATCATCCTTTTTTCCCTCCTAAACAATGATAAATTATTCAAATATATCTTATTAAACTTTTTTTTCAAGTTTGAAACTTTTATTTTAATTTACAGTGAGTTCTATACAAGGAAAACAATATTAGAACAGTTTCGATTCAATCATCTCTTTAATTTATAAAAATATGTATAATAAAACATTAATTTTTTCTTCTGAATCAGCAGAACTTCAGCTCACTTTATAAATTCTAACTGACTCCCCGTCATCGCCGATTAATGAGACACTGAACTAGGTGATTCATTATACAACTGGTCGACTAAAATGGGGGAGTTAAAAGCAATTAGGGTGGACTAGCCGTCTCCCAATTTCCGGCGTACCCTAACTTGCAAGTACGATAGTGCCGCCTTCATTGACCACTGCAAAAAAGACGACAATTTTAAACGATGGAGTCCTTCCCCATTGAGAGGGCATTGAGGTCACTTTTCGGACGTCACCACATGGCGAAATTGTCCCTTTTTTTCGTTTGCCGTGAAGGCGCGAAGGGTGTCGTTTTCCCTAAAATCCTACCAGGCACAGCTCCATGACTAGGCATTTTTGTGTTCTTTTCTTTCTCATTTACTTGGAGAAGATTGTTTTTATTAGATCGGATCGGAACGTGGCGGTGGTTTTTTAATTTTAAATGATTTTTTGTTTAAATTTAGAAAAAAAAAACATCTAACTAAGGAATTCCTCTAACTTAAAATTAGTTTACTTAATTTGGTGAAAATTCTGAAGATAGATCGTTTAAAATCGCCTTAATAACTGCATTATTTTTGTATGAAAAATTGAAGTATATCGCCATATTCTTGTTATTAAAAATTTTCATTTCATTTCATTTATTTCATAAAAGAAATGCACACTACAGATTAAAATCCATTTACAGTGATGCATAAAAGGACAAATTACATAAGACAAAATTTAAAAAGTTAAAATACAAAGATAAAATAAATACCAGTCATGACTGCAAAAGTTCAAAACACTTAACTCTAAAGACTTTAAAAGACATGTTAAAAATATCCAAATCCAAAGAAAACTTATTATAAATTTTATAACATTTATATAACGAAAAGTATATGTAATTATATTTTATAATTGGATCCACAAATAAATGCCTATTACGAAGAGACCTGTTCGGTACATTTACACAAATACTTTGAAGAATATCACTGCAGTCTACCATATTATTGACCAAAAACACTTCTCAAGTAAGATGAAGAAATTTTCGGAATGTAAATAGGATTACTTTTGTAATATAAATAACGAGTAAACTGAGTCTGCACCCGCTCAAGAATTTTCATTTTATTTTTATAATACGGATCCCAAACAAGACTACAATATTCAAGATTAGAGCGTATCAAACTAAAGTATAAGATTTTTAATGCATGAAGGTTAGAAAATTCTTTAGTTTTGCACTTCAGAAAACCAAGTTTTTTGTAAGCTTTAGAGATAATGCTATAGATATGGATTGAAAACTCAAGTTTCCTGTCAAAAACAAGCCCAAATCAGTTATGGAATCCGAACGAAATAAAGGAAGATTATTAATATGATATGAATAAATTAAAGTTTGAGATTTACGAGAATAACTAAGAATACTACATTTCATAATATTAAGAAGTAATTTGTTGTCAGCGCACCATTCATATAAACTATTAAGATCACTCTGTAAAAGACAAGCATCATTAACAGACCGTATCTCTTTAAATAATTTCAGATCATCAGCAAATAAAAGATACTTAGAAAATTTCAAAACTGAACACAAATCATTAATAAACAAAATAAAAAGTAAAGGTCCCAAATTAGAACCTTGGGGAACACCAGAAGTACAGGTAAAATTCTCAGAAACAGCACCATTAAAATACACAAAAAGCTGTCTATTACACAAGTAAGAAAAAATCCAGTCAGTAAGATTAATGTGAAAACCCAAGCCAATTAATTTCTTAAGAAGAATTCCAATGTCAATAGAGTCAAAAGCCTTAGAAAAATCGGTATAAATGACATCAAGTTGATATCCGTTTTCAAACGAAGAAATAATATTGCTATTTAAACAAAATAAATTAGTAAGCGTAGACCGTTTAGGAATAAAGCCGTGTTGAGATGAGGAAATTAAATTTTTAACTTGCTGAAAAACTTTATTGTGCATTATAATTTCAAATGTCTTAGAAAAAGGATTTAAAATAGCAATAGGTCGATAATTTTTGCAGTCATTTATATCACCCTTTTTAAAGACTGGAATAATTTTAGTATGCTTCCAAGCATCCGGAAAAGTATAAATTTTTAAAGAAAGATTACATAAAACAAGAAGAGGATAAATCAACCCATCAGCACAACCTTTAGCAATAAAGGAAGGTACATTGTCAACACCAACAACTGAAGAAGACTTCAACTTCTTAAATGCCAAAAGAACACCCTCAAAAGTAATATTATCAATTTTAATGTAATCATACAAGGAGCTGTCAAATAAGGGAGAATTTCTGTCATAATCCGAACTAGATTTGTACACAGAGCTAAAGTAGGTGGCAAAAACATTAGCGATATCACTATTGTCATTAAAGCAGACATTTTTATAACAAATATAGTTAGGCAAAGATAAAATAAGACCAGAATTTTTTAGGGTCAGAGATCAGTTTATTTTCTGTATTCTGCAAATAAGAAGCATAATCCTTAGCAATGCTGATCTTTAATTTAGGAGAGGATCTTTAATTTATGAAGAGAAAGTATCTTTTACTATACATAAGTTGAGTCATGTTAGTGGGTTATAGGGTAATTCCGGTAGAGTCGCCGCACCCCTGTATTTCTTGTAATTGTCGATAGATAACAGTCAAATGCACAATATAGGTTTGGAATAAGATTTCCTTAACCAATGTATAGCTTGAATCAATTTTAATGTTCTACCTGTAATTAATTAGTTTTTATTTTGAGATAAAGCGCGTGATTTCACTATAAAAACTGAAACACGTTATGCTTAAGTACTTTTTTACACTAATTACTGAATAAATGTATGATTTCGATGTCAAAACTAAGTGCGGAACCTGTAAAGAGTACCTGTATAGAATAGTTACGCTATTTTCAGTTGCGAGGACAAGCAACTGTGATTTGTTAAGTCAGAACCGTACAAAAGGGAATAGATGCCGCACTGCCATTTCGATATACATGCCGCAGTTTCTCTTGTACGGTACGCCGTATTTAACAAAGTTTTAACATCTCTACTTGTCTTATTCTTTATATTACTGAATTTATGTTAATGGAGTATATTTGCTGCATTTGATTAAGTGTTGTTAGCTTTATTTTTCTTTTCATTTTACACAAACTGACCAAGTTGGACATGTTATTAGTCGTTAATTGTAATCATAATATTTCCGCATTTAAACGCTCTGGCTTAGTTGGAATATTGTTTTTAAAAACCGGATTAATTGTTAATTTGCTTAAAGATTTTGTTAGAAATGTTCTCATTAAAAAAATAAAACTAATATTGATTTAAACCTACCAGTACGCCTCTTTATACTAACTTAGCATCTTTTTGTTATTAAATAGGTAATTGTAGTCCAGATATGAATATTTTTTCAAGTACTATTTTATTTATTATTTCATTCTCTTACGACAGGCACGGCATAACTCCCGCACAAGAGCGGCGTCTCACCCGCAGTGCAATGTTTTAGAAAAAAAAAATGTTAAAAAATATTAATTATTATTATTATTATTATTTGTCGCAGTACACATGTTCTATATTCTACTGTAAATAGCACAGCATGATTTATTTTACTGTACGTGCAGCCTGGAATTTTTTACACAATTTCAAAAAAATTTGCGGCGTATGTCCCGGAATTACCCTGCATGAGATTATTTGTAATATTAGAAGCTAGAGTGATATATAATTTCTTACATGTCATTGCATAATTGTTTGATGGTTTGTCAACATAGGTAATAACAATTTCTTTTTACATCTATTATTTGTTTATTTAAGTTAGTTTTTGCTGTTGTTATTAAATGTTTTAGGAGACAAAGATTTTTGTATAGTTATCAGAATATTATGCTTCCAGATACAGAAAGCCTCAATAGATGTATTATGTTTTAACAAAGTATTATATCTATTATATAAATGTGAAAGTTTGTCTGTTTGTTTGTTTGTCCAGGAACTCCTTCCACTCCGTCCGACCGATCGGCTTGAAATTTTGCATATATATGTAAAGAATCGCGGAAAAAAAGCGCACCCAGAAAAAAAAACCGCACCGGAAAAAGCGCACAATATTGAATGGGTTTGTATTTTGTGAAGAGAAAAGGGGGGGGGGGCGTGAATTAAAAAAAAAAAAAATGGAAGAAACAAGTGGGCATAAACAGAGTGTTACATTAGTGTAGTTTGTATTTATCTGTATTGAAAATTGCCATTCAGACAGCATTTCCAAGAACAGTGGCCTGATTTGTAAGTATACAGTAAGACTCTCCTACACTCTACAGAAGACCCTACAGACTCTACAGAAACTCCTTGTTCCAGATTAAAAAATAAATAGAAAATGAACAAAGGAGTAATAATAACAATACCGTATTTTATGGAAGAAACGCCGCACCCGGCGTAAACGCCGCACTCCTGATTATCAGCTTAATGACAAGAAAATTATCGTAAACGCCGCACCTGGCGTAAACGCCGCACTCCCGATAATTATTTTAATCAACCTTAATATCATTATAAACACTGTACTAAACGTACTGAAACAATAACGCTAGTATCGTTCATCAGAATTTAAACTCCTATTTAAACTAAATTACATATATTATCAAACTAAAAAACTTAAAATTTAATTACCGTTAAATACCTCGAAAGTTGTGTCCCCCCCCCCCCCTCCGCTTTTTGCCTGAAATTTTACTTATTAAATATCAAATAAACTCCCCTTTATGCTACAGTAAAAGCTCAATTGACGTGCTGAGAATCTGCTGAATGTTGTAAAGTAAATTACGAGTATAAAGTAAGAAAAACACTGGAGATATCACAACTGTATTCGAAGCGTAGAATAAACAATTATTCTCAGAGTACGCTGCTCATATTATGTTATCAGCAAAACAGCTGCCCGGCCGAGATCTGTTTATTTTAACAAGAACCTGACCCACTTTAACAGCGCGCGGCAGACGATTCGAATAGAAAGATTTGTAAGCTTCCTAAATTAGCGATAAATACTTTTAGATAATTTATGAGAAGGGAAGAAAAAGAAGTTATTGCATTCCGATTTTTATTTTTTATTTGGTATGATTTAGGGGCACTTAAGCCGTATTTTACGATATACTTTAAATCATTTCTCTAACTTTTTACTTACTATTTGAGGAGACATCGGTTGGATTTATTTATCCATCCAGAGCGCGGGACGTGGACCCTTCTCCTCACGGCGCTCCACGTTTTTTAACGTGGTTGTCATCCACTTGGCACGCTTTTTTAAAGTGGGTCGCATCCACTTGGCACGCTTTTTTTAAGTGGGTCGCATCCACTTAGCACGCTTTTTTTAGTGGGTCGCATCCACTTTAAAATCTATTCAAAACCATCAAAATCGCTACTTTCACTGTCTGACTGAAACAGTCGAAGTAGCTCTTCATCCAAAACTAGATCATCATCTTCCTCCTCCTCCTCATCATCATCATCCGAAATGGCTTCTTCATAAGCAACTACTTCCGCCTGAGAAAACCCAGATTTAACTGTGTTAACAGAGACGGCTTTCCAGGCTTCGGAAACCCACTTGGCGACTTCTTCGTAAGACGCTCTTTTTATCTTGCCGCCTTTGGTGTAATTGTGGTTTTCCTGCGCTATCCACTCTTCCCACTGCTTACGCACCTTGCCTTTAAAACTTTTGTTGATGGTTAAATCAAGTGGCTGTAAAATTTTTGTGAGGCCACCAGGAATCACAGCAAGGGTAGCAGAAGCCTTTTTTGCCGCCACTTTCACAGATTCTAGTAGATGAGCTCTCATAGAATCCATGATAAGCACTCCACTAGGTTGGAAAAACGCACCTTTTCTTTTTCGCCAGACTTCGTTGATCCAATCTAGCATGATCTTTTCACACATCCACCCTTTTTTATTACATCGGATTATAACTTCAGGTGGAAAGTTTCCGTGGGGCAGCGTCTTTCTTTTGAATATTAGCAGAGGCTTTAATTTTTCTCCATCAGCCGCACAAGCGAGGACACATGTAAAGGACATCTTTTCATGGCCTGACGTCACGACAGAAACAGTTTTTTCACCAGTTTTACAAACTGTTCTGTTTGGAGGACAATCAAAAGTTAGAGGCACTTCGTCCATGTTTATAATTTGTGCCGCCTTGAACTTTTTTTCTGTGACGATGGCGTTCACATACTCCAGAAAAGAACTTTTTTTTTCTTCCCAATCATCTGGAAGATTTTGGCCAACTGTAGTTCTAGCACGGACAGATAATTTCTTCCGCGCCATAAATCGAAAGCACCAGTTAGGGTTTCCATTAAAATTGGAAATACCCATGCTGGATGCTATATTCCTGGCCTCGAGACGGATGGTGACTGTTGAGACAGGAAGTCCCCTCTCTCTTCTCTCCAAAACCCACTTCTCCAACTTATCTTCGAGCTCAGGCCAATGTGCGATCCCACTTCTCCTCGCTCGCTTGGTTTTCGGCATACATTGTAGTTCGGCTTTTTCTGATCGCCAGCGACGAACACATCTTTCATCGATGGCAAACTCCCTCGCTGCTGCACGATTCCCGATGGATTCCGCTTTCTCAACCACTTGCAATTTAAAAGCTGCAGTATAGCTTTTATGCCGCTTGGGAGCCATTTGATTTTAAATCAAAATAATCAATAAAAAAAATAAATAAATAAATAAATAAAAAAAAAACTAACAAAAACAACAACAAAAAAGCAACGATAGAAAAAATAATAAAGTAACGATAAAAAAAATTCAAGATCGGAAATTTTACACGAGGCAAAGCACAAACTACCAAATCTGCATGTGAAATGGATGCTGGACAGACGGACACACGTGTGCTCACGACGAGTGTTGCCAGATGACTTTTTAAAATAAGAATAAAAATTTCGGAAGCTTCAGTCATAATCGGTTAATAATCGAACGTGTCCGTGTGTATTTCCTGGATCAGGCCTCTCTTTTATGGGAGCGGGCTGTTCTCTCATTGGTTAATCTGTACTATAGACTATACTTCAAGCAAGTGCTCGACCTAACACTGATTTCAGTCTGCTGACATAGTCAGGTAGGTCAGTCATTTTGAATAATCGATTCTAAAACTGTGAATGGTGGCGCCATCTTTTGAGACAATTATTAGTAATTTCTAAAATCGTGTTTTATTTACTTTTTTTTAAAAGATCGGCGATACTTTGAAGAAATTTATAAAAAATTATCGTAAACGCCGCACCCGGCGTAAACGCCGCACTTAATATTTTTAAACTTTTATACTCGTAAACGCCGCGGCGTTTCTTCCATAAAATACGGTAATACTAATTTCAGCGTTTTTTTAATTAACTGATTGTTCAATTTGTTTGTATTCTTAAGACAAAGTCCAGAACTAGTGATTCAGTGAGAAATTACAGCAGTTTCGAAAAATTTAAATGCCATCTCTCACTTAACAGGCAACCCTAAAAATAGAATCTAAGACTATACAGATTTAACATGCACATTCTCTGTAATATGTTCACATTCAGTCTGATTAATCACATTCAGTCTGATTTGTAATCAGCTATGGCTTATTATTACTGGTTTTCTTTTTATAAGTGCAAGAGTTTATTCTGATTCATGGTAATTTATCTTGTTAACTCTTTGGTTTTAAATAATAATTCTTAAAATGAATGATTTTAAGAAAAATATCTGTTTACAAATATTTATATGTAAGTATATAGTATATTTACATATAAATATTTTTATTTTTGAAAGTATTTAATTTAAATATTACTACTTTTATTTTAGACATGCTTTTTTTTTCAGAATTAAATAATGGTATTAATAAATCAATTTTAAAAAACTTCCTCAAAAAAAACTTTTTAAATCAAATGTTAGTATAAGTGTAATGTTTTTAAACAAATTTTCATTTCTAAATTCTAAAAAAAAACCCTCTTTTTAAAGAGAACTTGCTAAAAATAATTTCTTAAAATGTAAAATATCGGCTATATATAACTGTAATTAAAATTAATTTTTAATTAGTTTTGTTGGAATAGTTTTAATAATTATATTTTTACCATTATTAGTATTGCAATGCTTATTTTCCCTCACCAATTTTGATTAAATATATATGCAAGCCTTTTTATGAGAAAACTGAAACTTTCTACATCACCTCATTAATGTATAGAGGCATATTTTAGTTATTGGGAATTTTTGTAAAAGGGCTTTATAAAAATTAGAAGTTTGTATTTGTTTACATTTAATCTCCTGGACGTTTTAATTCGCCAAAATAAAATAACTTTATAATTAATTCTATATGTATAAGGTCAATATATAAAGAAGAATATCCTAGGTCAGTGTTTTTTAGGGACCCTCTAAAATAGGGATTAAAAGTGATTATGATTTTTATTTAATTTTAAAAATATTAAAATTTTTACTTCCAGTGTAAATTATCAAGAAAGTTATTTTTGTTTTGTGGTTAAGGCAGATCTACACGAAGGATGTCTGCTTAATTAGGGTATGCCTTGGGCGGAGGAATTTTTGAGAGGTTCTGACGCGTCTGGAGAAAACAGCCGCGCGGTAGGCAGGAAATCTAGAGCTATACACTTCAGGAGTTTACCAAATTGTCATGAAATTAGTAAAAAGTATTTGTACTATAATGCAAAAGGTCAAAATACTTTTTTTAAAGCTTTATAAGTTAAATTTATATCTTCTAAAACTCTTTCTCTGCTTTACAAAACTCATTAAACTTTTAAGATAAACTTAAAAAAAAACTTGCTGAAATAAGCAAGAATGACGATATATAGAAAATTAAATGGATAAATTATCGAATATCGAACTTCATATATGAAAAAAATATCTGTTAAAACAGTTATTATAACTTGATGTAAAACTGTGAGAACAACTTAATTAAAAAAAGGGGAAATGTTATTAACTTTTGTTCACCAAATAAAACGGTTTTTTTTTTTTTTTTTTTTTGCATAAAATATCTTGTATTGCATTGAAAAATAAAACATGAATAAATAAATATTTTAAAGAAACCCTAATATTTAGAAATAATGCAAAAACTATGCAATTGGCAAAAAATGTTAGATTGACGCATCTTTCACGAGTTTTATGATTCGCTTTCAAAGCCAATTTAACTTAATCATCTCTCAGGTAAAAATTACATCACGCGAAAAATAATTTCGTAACTTTATGATTTAAGTTAGCTGTAAAAATCTCGTGGAAGTGAACAAGATTTAATCCCATTTTCCGCGGGGACAGGGTGGTTATTCGCAGCAAATCGGAATCCGAGTGTATGCGGAAATCTGTTGATATTGCGGCTAGGTTAAATTATTTCCTTCAGTCATGTTTGCGGAATCTTATTGGATTACGAATTGCGATTTGCTGAGAATGCACACTCTCGGAGGTCTTAGAATCATCAAAATAAAATAAATAGAACATTAATTTGATGGTGCTTCGAAAGGAATAGGATTTTTGTTTCTATTCTATTTTGCAATTTATTTCCTTCACATGCGTGATAACATTTTTACGAAGTCCTTTAAAAAACGTTGGTAAATCCAAAATGTTCGGAGGAGCATATGGGTTTGAGCCCTTTCAGGGATAGCGATTGAGGGTAGGTTATTATCGGAAATATTCGATCCGCGCGTTCCAAGAGTTATGGTTTCATAGATGTTGCTTATCGTTCAATATTTACCCATGATTAAAAATAATTTACTTTTAAATTTCAAACAAAAGTTCTTTTTCGGTGCAAAAAAACTTCAAAAATACTTATTTCCTCAGAAGTTCAATAGAGAACACTAAAATATCATCTGCAGGATATCAAATGCTGAAAATGTGATGTTTTATTTTCCTTTTGTTGGGTGTAATGTAGTAATCAATGAAATTGTTTTCGTTCATTATTGACACTTTATCACATAGTTTTCGGTAAAAAATAAAGGAAAATAGTCGACGAGCTAGTAATTAAATAATTTCCTCTGTTGTGGGTAGAACTCTAAACATTAAAGAAACAAACTATATTACAAATTTCCACGAAGTAAAGTAGTTTTTTTTTTCCCCCAACTATCGTAATGCCAGGTTACGAGTGAAACAATTCCATAGTTTTGCTCTGATTGAATACATTTTAATCAGGTGTATTAGAAAAATATCTGCTTCCTCCCGTATGAAGGGCGGGTACACAGCTAGTTTGAATTACAAATCGATCATTCATTACAAATAAACAGGATTACTGTTCATTACAACGTAAGTACATAATTATTGATAACTAATAAATTCACGTACATAATTATTGATTAAATCGAACAAAATCCAACATGTGGAGAAAAATGTGTATCGCTTATGTATACCGTACGCATATACCAGCTGTGTCACGCTGCGGCCTGTGCGCGCACTACTTTTTGAATTTTAAATGTGCACACAAATCGAGCGCGGAATTCGAAAAGTAACTAAAATAAAAAATCAAATATTTCCAATGCTAACCAAGTGAAAAGTGCGTTAAAATGTATACGAACGTATAAAAATATGTGAAATTGTGAGAATTTCATAAATAAATGTGCGATACCCTTACAGCCTTAAAAAACATTAATTTTTTTTTTCAAAGAATTTTAAATGTATAAAAATGTGAATAAACGTTCATAAATGTTTATTAAAAGATAATGTGCCAAAACCTGTTTAATTGCATAAATAGAAAGTTTAGAAAGCTTGACAAGAAGTTTTCAGCTCGTAACTTTTACTTCTGGTCTGTTCAAGGGAAATCCCTGGGGTTTTTTTGGGGGAAAAAGGGCTTTGAGAATAGAAAAGGTTTCTCCGTTTGCTCCGGAGCAGTAATAATCAATCAAACTGTCAGCTTCCGTAGAGCCCCCTCGTCAGAGACCAGCTTGGTTTTTCGAACTGCAGGGAGAATCTGAGGAGTGACCGGGGGTAGGAAAGAATCGAGTCGACCAGTTGTATAGAACAGCAACTAGGTAGATGGCTAAGTTTGAAGATCCAGTGTTGGCCTGTCGATCTAACGATTGGAGTTTTGGGCGATTTTCTCCAGATTTAATGTGAATACACATTACAAAGAGGTTTTTAGCAAGTCTTCCAAAGAAGTCACTACCTCCCGAAGGATATAAATACTAACTCATTGCTTTTGACTGTCTCTATTAATATGCCTATTAGCCTATTAACACGCACATTTTAACTAACAGGATAATAAATTCTATTACATTAACAGAAAAGGTGGGAAGAGATGTTGGCAATGTGAAAAATAAATCTAAATTTCTGTAAGCAAAAGTTTAAAATACTTAAATAGGTATTGTAAAAGACAAACATTTTAACATTAAATCTAAACCGTATTTACTCGCGTAATAATAGTCGCCCTCACTTAATAGTCGTTGGCACAGTGGTTATGCCACTGAAAATGGTAGATGGCCGAAGTGTGAAGGTCCCGGGTTCGGGTCCCATCGCGCGGCTGTCGATCTAACTGTTTGGAGTTTTGGTAGGTTTTCTCCAGATGTAACGTGAATACTCATTAGAACCCCTTAGAAAGTCCTCCTTCCAAGGCATCCCCCCTTGGCAGATCGCCCTAGTGTAGCGTTGCCATAATCACACATACACTTGATAGTCGATCCCCCGTTTTGAAGCAGGGGAAATCGTCAAAATATTTTCCCCGCATGAAAGTCACTGTCACGTTTGACCCCTTCATTTATGTCTATACAAATCTATATAAATAAAATTAGACTTTTGTCTGTACATTTCTTGGAATTCAAAAATTTTGCGATTTCTATCCGTTTTAAGCACCCGGGAATCCGATGCGACCCTCAAAAAAAGTTTGTCTGTATGTCATTCTGTCATTCTGTCCGTTACGCTTTTTTTGTTTAAGCATCACGTAAAAACGATTGAAGCGAATGATATGAAATTGGGTGTCGTGATAGGTGGTCACTCAACTTAAAACATACGCGTCGAATTTTTAAAAAATCTTGATTGGATTTTGAAATTTTTTCTAAAATCCTTTCAAACTGCGTAAATTTCTGTTCGCACATCACGTAGTAACTGCAAAGGTGAAAAAATAATATTTGGTGAAATGATAGGTGGTCACTCACCTTAAACTATAAGTATCTAATTAAAAAAAATCCATCAGATTTCGAGATTTTGTGAAAATCGTTTAAAACTGAGTGAATCTTTGTTCCCGTATTACGTAATAACGACTAAAACGAATGATATGAAATTTGGTCACACGATAGATGGTTGCTCAACATAAACTATAGGAGTTCAATTTTTTAAACATTTTTATTAAATTTTTGAGATTCTGTAAAAATTCTCTCAAAATACGTTTATATTTCTTCAAACATCACGTAATAACGACTAATACGAATGTTACGAAATTGAGTGATAGGATAGGTAGTTGCTAATCTTAATTTATAGGCGTTGAATTTAAAAATATTTTGCTTACATTTTGAGATTTTTCGAAAATCGTTTTAAAATGCTGAAAATTTGTTCCAGCATCACGAAATAAAGACTGTAGGGAATGAAACGAATTTGGGTGACATGATAGGTTGTCACTCAACTTAAATTCTAGGCTTCAAATTTTTCAAAAATGTTGATTAAATTTGGAGATTTTGCGATTATTATGTCAATATGCGTAAATATTCGTTTGCGCATCAGATAATTACGACTAAAGCGAATGAAATGATATTACTTAGCTACTCTCTAACCTGTAATATTTTAACAACACATGAAAATTATAACTTCGTTTTCTTTACTTTGGCAACATACTACATCCATTCTGTGTACTCCTACAATGCTGACGAAAGATCTGCTTTTTAGAAATTTTCATTCACTAACCCGTCGAGGACGGGTACTTCAGCTAGTATTACTATAAAAAGATAAATGCCTCTTTTTTGTGTGCTACTGACGTGACGAAGAGATTATTTAATACGCCGCGGATAATGTAGGCACATTTGTTAGTTAGTAACTTTATTATAATACCAGTAATGTGTTTTAGCATTCGAGAATATTATGTAGTAGATTTCACAGCATAATAGTTGCACCTAGCTTTTCACCATGAATAATTGGCAAAAAAGTGCGATTATTACGCGAGTAAACACGGTAATTTCATTTTATAATTATCACTCTTGGAATTTGAACGTATATGAAAGTAATTTTATTTTATAGTAAATATGTCATTTTAAATTTTTTAAAATATTTATATACATTAGCTTAACACTAAATATACAAATAAAAAGAACATTATTACATTATTCTTTCCTTTAAATTTTTTCAAAATCCTTTTTTCAACAATTTCAATCAGCTTAAATACATTGTTTCAGATTAATTATTATTGAAAAGTAAGGAATAAAACTCGCTTCCAAATTCCCTTTTACTTCTTTCCGACAAATATACTTTTCAATATGGCTCTACACTGCTACAGGCAGTCATAATTTGCCTCAAATTATGACTGCCTGTAGCAGTGGCGTAGCCAGAAATTTTTTAGGGGGCAGGGGGTACGACTATTGCTACTTGCCAGTGTTGGCCAAAATATAACGAAAATGTATTTTCGATACAAAGTACAAAATGCATTCATTCAAACATTAAAATACAAAACACAAAATACTTCTTGAATTAAGATATGCAAAATACATACAAAATAGAAGTACAATTTTTAAAGCATTTTAATTGGGAAGAAGCTAAATTTTCCACTAAAGATCTCAGTTTATTTTACTTAAATACATTTTAACAAGAATAACAAAAGCAATTTCAATAGTTGTGTTAAGGAAGAGGTGCTGTTTGTTTGTTTAAAACGTTGCCTTTCAAAATTTTACCTTTATACCAATAAGATCCGAAACAGACCATTTCTGAGAAATTGCATTAATACTCAAAACGCAATGAAAATATACAATTTCAGAATGGGAACAACGAATAGTCGTTTGTTTCAAAATCGTTTATAAAAACTTTAATTTCCAAAAGTCTCAGTGCCTAAAATAAACCTCTACGTATAATATTTATTACTTATTGGTTTCAGCTAAATCACAACCTAAAAAAATTAAAATTTGTCTTTCAGTAAGTTTTAGAATTTATCGTATACAGTAGAACCTCGATCTATCGTTTTTCAAGGGGTGCGTAGTAAAAAACGATGCATGCGGGAAAACGACGAATGCGGGTTAAAGTCAAAATACGAAGAAAACAAGAATTTATGAATACACACAATGTATAGAGTACATCAAAAATACTAAATTTGTTACCAAGCAATAAAAGAAACAAATTGAAATTGTGTAGAAATTAAGTGATACTTATTTTTAAAAAATCAGAAATTTTACCCTAGTTTTTTTATTAATCTTTTAATTAAACAAAATTTTGTATGCGGGAAAACGGCGAATGCGGGTTAAAGTCAAAATACGAAGAAAACAGAATTTATGAATACACACAATGTATTGAGTATATCAAAAATACTAAATTTGTTACCAAGCTCTAAAAGAAACAAATTGAAATTGTGTAGAAATTAAGTGATATACTTATTTTTAAAAAATCAGTAATTTTACCCTAGTTTTTTTAATAATCTTTTAATTAAACAAAATTTTCAAGATTTACAATTTTTTTTGTGACTTTTTATGTGTATTCATGTTTGTATATAAAAGTCATACAATTTCAAATACCGTTATTGCGTAGGATAAACTAGGTACTAGTGTTGGCTCTGTCTCATCAGCATGAATATTATTCTCAGCTTCTTCGCGATTATTTTCATTTTTTGCGTCATATTTCTTCCATGCTTAGGATACCGCACGTTGCTATTTCTAAGTCAATGGAAATATAATCCCTACATTTCACACCATACTCATCCCTGCTGGATGTAAGAACTCTTCGCCTATACCATCATCAACCCAAGATATCATACCAGGAAGTAATTAGATTTGTAAGTCATATTGATCCACATGATCTTCAATTTCATTTCGGTCAGAAGAAACATTTTACAACGATGAACGCGGGAAAGCGCATTTTTGACGAACGATATATGCGGGTTTTGTTAACGTTATTTGAATACAGTTTGTGCAGGGACCATAGAAATAAAACGATCAATACGGGAAAACGATGAATGCGGGAACGATAGATCGGGGTTCCACTGTATTTAAATATTCTGCATATTATCTAAATTTTCAGCTTCCATAATTGACACTACTCCTTAACATTTTCATTTCCATCTACAGACAAAATTTGGAAACATTTTTAATTAAGATTTGCGCAAAAGGTTTCAAAATCATCTAGAATGAAAATTTGATTCACCCCATCCTATTGCGGGAAGCTGTCGCTCTAATGATCTAAAATGTGGTGTGTGTTCACTCCATATGTAACGCGAATGCGCCTTATAACACCTGAAGTTCCCCACCCAAGGCATCCCCCCTACGGCTGACAGCCTTCGTGTATCTTTGTCTCTTAATCACAATGACCAAGAATCCATTATACTACTATAGAAATACTGGCAGCCTCATTTTTCTAGAACTTCGCAACACATTTCGAAAATTCCCTTAAAGAATCTAATAAATACTATCTAAAAATATTTTTACAACTTTTGGTTTCATATACAGTGGGAATTTAGAAACATTCCTAGACAAATATACTGTTTGTGTTTTAAACAGGAGTATAAAAGACTTTTCTTTCCCTTTCCTGTTTAGTTAAATTTAAAGATCACGAAAGATCCTAACACTTCTTCAGTGACAATACTGCGTGTAATTCTGGTGCGACTCATAAATTGCATCAAGAGAGGTTGGGGGGGGGGGTGAAAGTCAGCGATAAGTCAGCGATTTTATGATTTTCATTTGCACATGCTATCTGAGCAATCTGTGGTGTTACGATTAATTTAATGTCAGAATATAAAATGTATTTTTTTGTATTTTGAAAATACAAAATACAATGAAAATATATTTTAAAATACATTCTCAAAAAACTTTGTTTTTTACAAGTGAAAATACGAAATATACAAGATGCAAATGTATTTTGAAAATAGATGTATTAGCGATACTGCCCAACTCTGAAAAACACATACATGAATATGTGTGTGTGATAACGGAGTGAAGAACATACATTTTGTATGGCAAAAAATCCTCATGGGCGGGGGGGTGTGGCACCCCCATTCCCCAGGGTTTTAAAAAACCCGGTTTTTTTTAATAAAAACCATCCCAGATGGGTTTTATTGGGTATTTGGGGTTTTGGTTTTTTTTTTTTTTGGGGGGGGGGGTTATTAAAATTTTTTTTATAGTATAACACTTTTGGATTTAAATTTTATAGTTTATTTCAAAACAGAATAATTTAAGTCTAAAAGAAAACTTTCATTGCAAAATAATAATTAATTAATTAATTAAAATGTAAAAATAACTTCAACTTTAATGCAGTACTATCTTTTTCTGCTGGCGTTTGTAAAAGGCTCCTTATTCGTTTTATGACCATAGATAAAAGTATATTATTGTTCACTTGAAAACTATGTTGTTTTTGATTGGCTGTTTTCTATTACTTTTTAAATTTAAGAATTAAATTTTTTTTAACCTTTGTTTTTTAAGTCATAGTTACATTTTCTAGTTAGAATATAAGTCAGTAAACCCTTTGCAGGCCAACTTACTGCAGAGAACTACTATTTATTTATTAATTTTCTTTATAGTTATTCATTTTTTCTTTATACAGACGCGGATCTACGGGGGGGCTATATGGGCTATAGCCCCCCCCCCATTCAAACTGAATTTTGACTAGATAGAATAGAGTTTTGATGCTTAGTTAACCCATTTGTGCCTGGATATTTTTGCGACTTTCTTCGATTTTTACTGATAACAGAAATAATAGATAAATGTCTGATGTCAACTTCTTGAACAAGGGATGATTTCTTTTAAAATCATTATGCATAAAAATTGAAATATCAACATACTACTTGTTCATGTTAAATATTTTGTAGAGTTGAGGCTCAATACTCATGAATTAAGGCTAGGAAAAATAAATAACGTTTTCGACTACTAGCCAAAATGCCGTCCCAAAAAAGGGAAGCTAGGCATAAATGGGTTAAAAACTGCGTGTCTAAAATGTTATTTTGGAATTTTAATTTACTTTTTTGATTTATTACTTTGATTTTTAGACTTGACCTCAATCAATGGTTTTTAACCCTTTCGTCCCCAGGCTACAGATATTTTCAAAACTTGAGTCCCAAGGACTCACCCGAAATTTCGTCTCCTCCTTGAAACATTTCGGTTTCTTTTAAGGATGATCAGTAACCTAGTTTTACTATATATACGTGAGTAGCGCAGAACAGCTAATTGTTTGAACGGGTTATGGCAAATGCAGAGAACAGTGTTTGAGCGATGATGTCCATTCACCCCCTGCAAAGTCATAAAAAGGGGGAGCTAAAAATACATATAATTCACTGTTAAACATAAACAGTCTTTGCGCGCGCCTTGTGTGGTGCGCGCCTAGGAATCTGTACTGATGTGTACCTGATGTGAGATACCTTATGATAGATGTACACACAGACCGGACACCCCTATGATTTCTCTGGGGCTGAGAGCTACCAGATGGTCTCGAAGATGGTTTACAAGTTCATGAACAAAAGATCGGTACTCTTTCGCTTTGGAGAAAGGGGAAAGCGCAGTGACCCCCCCGAAGGAAGAGGGGTGAATTCGCCAACCGTCATCTTTGGGACCCCCCTGGCAGCTGACCGCTCCTCCTACAGCTCCCGATGATTTTAGTCACAGCGAAAGCATAAGGATTGTCTGGTCTATGTGTATTTTGAGGTCTGTGGATGTATATAGTGAGGGGATGGGGGAGTGTATCATAGGGTGGGCGGAAAAAAGCGCACCGGAAAAAAGCGCACGGAAAAAAGCGCACCAGAAAAAAGCGCACCGGAAAAAAGCGCACCGGAAAAAAGCGCACAATTTTGAAGGGTTTTATTTTTTTGGATGAGTATGTGTGTGTGTGGAGGGGGGGGGGGTGTAAGGAAGGAGTGGGCATCCGAAAGAGCGCCTTTTGGTGAAGTGAATTTTTTTTAAGTATTTGAATTTTTTTTTTGGTATCATTTTTACACTAACATGCTTCATACTCTGAATGCCCCCCCCCAATAGAAACACTTGTATTTTCACTTAGCCTTCAGTTAAATACTGGAGGAAGAGGGAGGAGGGAGGTGAGGGCATTCACAATTGAGTACCAAGGGCGGATTAAAGGGGGGGCGGAGGGGGCGAGTCCCCCCCGAGAAAAAAGAAATAAGAAATTAATGTAAAAGATTCTATTTTACTTCCATAAAATGGAGGTATATGTCAATCTTCTAACTAACCGCCCCCACCGACAAGCTAACCGCCCCCCCCGACAAACTTCCAATAATCCGCCACTGTGAGTACTGAGTTGTCAAGGTGTTTGTCAAGGTCACGTTCACGTTTTTCCAAGAAGCACAAAGATAGAACTGTGTGTTATCAGAAATAGCCCCCGGGAGAAGAGGGTAGGCAGTGTGAAGGAATATACTCTCTTTCTTCGTCGCGGGTTGATGAATGACGGATAACACATCCGGTCACTAAAACTCGGGGTTTAAAACGGGGGTTGCGATGGGTGAAGGAGTCCTTCTTCCGAAGGAAATATCCGAATAAATCTACAGAATGGATGAAATCATTTTTATCAAAACAAATAGGGGAAAATCTATGATAGTGCTGAAATGATTGGGGGGGCACGTATCTCCCTATGCCCCCCCCAATTTCGTACCAAAATCAGTTAAACAATAATTTGTTTAAACATCTAAAACAAACAGCATGACAATCTCTGTGTGGGGGGGAGGGGGAGGGGGCATGTATCCCACCTCTAAACTTCGTTTCAAAATCTTTTTTTTTTTAACATTTGTTTAACGGGTCATGTATCCCACCTCTAAACTTCGTTTCAAAATCTTTTTTTTTTAACATTTGTTTAACGGGTCATTTTAACTGTTCCACTTAA
This sequence comes from Cheiracanthium punctorium, assembly GCA_038373885.1. Classification (NCBI taxonomy): domain Eukaryota; kingdom Metazoa; phylum Arthropoda; class Arachnida; order Araneae; family Cheiracanthiidae; genus Cheiracanthium; species Cheiracanthium punctorium. The sequence goes on from JAWZYV010017758.1 coordinate 26,781, forward strand.
AATGCGAACAGGAACTCCAGTCTGTGTCTTTATATAATAATATAAAAAATATTTTTTAAATAAAATATTTTTTAAAAAGTTCACTGTCAAGGTTGCTTAATTTAAACAGGGTTGCTTTTTAAGCGCTTGGTTTAAACAATTTTTCTCATTTCCAATCTGCTGTACTGGTTTTAAATTATTTCTAAATATTAGGGTTTCTTTAATTTTTTTTTTTTTTTTTTTTTTTGCATGTTTTATTTTTCAATGCAATACAAGATATTTTATGGAAAAAAAAAAAGTTTTATTTGGTGAACAAAAGTTAATGACATTTTCCCCTTTCTTAATTGAGTTTTTCTCACAGTTTTACATCAAGTTATAATAACTGTTTTAACAGATATTTTTTCCTTCTTGCTGTATTTTTTTCATATATGAAGTTCAATATTCGATAACTTATCCATTTAGTTTTCTCTATATCGTCATTCTTGCTTCTTTCAGCAATTTCTTTTTAAAGTTTTAGAGTTTACTGAGTTTTGGAAAGTACAGAAAGAGCTTTAGAAGATATAAATTTAACTTATAAAGCTTTAAAAAAATATATTTTGACCTTTTGCATTATAGTATAAATATTTTTTTTACTAATTTCATAACAATTTGGTAAACGGCTGAAGTGTATAGCTCTAGAGTTCCTGCCTAGCGCATGGCTGTTTCTCCAGACCGTCAAAACCCCTCAAAAAGTCCTCCGCCCAAGGCATACCCTAATTAAGCAGACATGCTTCGTGTAAATCTGCCTTAACCACAAAACAAAAATAACTTTCTTGATAATTTACACAGCAAGTAAAAGTTTTAATATTTTTAATATTAAATAAAAATCATAATCACTTTCAATCCCTATTATAGAGGGTCCCTAAAAAACACTGACCTAGGATATACTTCTTTATATATTGACCTTATACATATAGAATTAATTATAAAGTTATTTTATTGTGGTGAATTGAAACTTTCAGGAGATTAAATGTAAACAAATACAAACTTTTAGTTTTTATAAAGCCCTCTTACAAAAATTTCCAACTAAAATATGCCTCTGTACATTAATGAGGTGATGTAGAAAGTTTCAGTTTTTCTCATAAAAAGGCTTGCATATATATTTAAACAAAGTTGGTGAGGGGGAATAAGCTTTGCAATACTAATAATGGTAAAAATATAATTATTAAAACTATTCCAACAAAACTAATTAAAAAGTAATTTTAATTACAGTTATATATAGCCGATATTTTACATTTTAAGAAATGAGTTTTAAATCATTTTTAGCCAGTTTCCTTTAAAAAGGGTTTTTCTTTTAGAATTTAGAAATGAAAATTTGTTTAAAAACATTGCACTTATAATAACATTTGATTTAAAAAGTGTTTTTTAAGAAAGTTTTTTTTAAATTGATTTATTAATACCATAATTTAATTCTGAAAAAAAAAGCATGTCTAAAAAAAATCTACCATTATAGTAATATTTAAATTAAATACTTTCAAAATAAAATTATTTATATACATATAAATCATTCATTCTAAGAATTATTATTTAAAACCAAAGAGTTAACAAGATAAATTAGCATGAATCAGAATAAACTCTTGCATTTATAAAAAGAAAACCAGTAATAATAAGCCATAGGTGATTACAAATCAGACTGAATGTGATAACATATTACAGAGAACGTGCATGTTAAATCTGTGAGAGTTTTAGATTCTATTTTTAGGGTTGCCTGTTGGGTGAGAGATGGTATTTACATTTTTCGAAACTGCTGTAATTTTTTAGTGAATCACTAGTTCTGGACTTTGTATTAAGAATACAAACAAATTGAACAATCAGTTTATTGAAAAAACGCTGAAATTAGTATTAATGTTATTATTACTCCTTTGTTTATTTTCTATTTATTTTTTAATCTGGAACAAGGAGTTTCTGTAGACATGGGCGCCGGCAGAATATTTCCCAGGGGGACCAAGACTACTCCAGATGGGGCAAAGACTACTCAAGGGGGGGGGGCAAAGACTACTTCCATGTTGGGTTACCATGTTGGAAAGAGCAAAAAAGCAAGGGAAAACACTGCATACAAAAATCCAGGGGGGGCATTGCCCCCCCCCACTTGCCCTATGCTGCCGGCGTCCATGTCTGTAGAATCTGTAGGGTCTTCTGTAGAGTGTAGGAGAGTCATACTATATACTTACAAATCAGGCCACTGTTCTTGGAAATGTTGTCTGAATGACAATTTTCAATAGAGATAAATACAAAATACACTAATGTACCTCTGCTTACGCGCTTTTGGACGCCCACTTGTTCCTCACATTTTTTTTTAATTCATGCCCCCCCCCCTCTTCTCTTCACAAAATACAAACCCATTCAATATTGTGCGCTTTTTTTCCGGTGCGCTTTTTTCCGGGTGCGCTTTTTTCCGGTGCGCTTTTTTCCAGGTGCGTTTTTTTCCGGTGCGCTTTTTTCCGTGATTCGAGAAGAACGATGGGTACAGAAGGGAGAATAGCTGTCGTCACGTCCTTGCAACGATGAGATAGTACTTGTTGAACGTTTCTTTTATTGCATTAAGCTTGCAATAGAAATCTGCACCCTTTTTCAAGTGTCACACATGGCACACACCTTCCTTGCTATAGCTTAGAGGTACGCAACTGACTTTTGTTTTGTGTCGTATGCTGCCTGTTGTAAATTGTGTTCTTAAAGTGAATTTTTCAGAAATAGAGCATTTATTTTTTTAAATAGAGGTCTGATTTGTGTTTTTTTAATAAATACTTACATTATATCATATCTATTATTATCTAAGAGTGTTTAATTCTGTCTTTCTCGTACATAAAAATGTATGTACGTGCCAACCTATTTTCGTTTTTAGGGTTAGGATTAATATTAGGTTTAAGATTAAAAGGGCCCTCTGATTCAATCCCGTCCCTGGGCCTCGTATATCCAAGTTACGGCACTGTACTGACATTGATTTTGTTAACACTTCAGATAAAAATTATCATCACAGTGAAACAATTTTAAAGTCTATTCCTGGGTTTTGACTTATAACTTGTTTTCCCCTTGATTACCATGCATCTTGTGTGTCTTGGGGTTATGCGCAAGATACTGAATTTTTGGATAAATGGACCCCGTGAAACACGCATAGGTTATAAAGTCATATCAGAAATTTCGGATAAACTAGTTTACTGTATACAGGACCTATTATTTCAAAAAGAATATTACGAAAAGATATGTATATTCATTTTATGACCCTCCCTGTTGCTATAAGAATTTTAACTAGCCAAGAATAATACATAAATATATTGATCGTGCAGAAGAACTTTTAAAACATTTTGTCACGACATTTGCTACAATATATGGTAATGAATTTGTGTCACACAATGTACATAATTTGCTGCATTTGTGTGATGATGCTAGAAAATATGGCCTCCTAGATAATTTCAGTGCTTTCAGATTTGAAAACTACCTTCATTCTATAAAGAAACTTCTTAGAAAATCAGATAAACCCCTCCAGCAATTAGCAAAACGATATAAAGAAAAAGAGAGATTTAACTTGAAACAACATATAAAAATTAATGAATTTAAAAAACAACATTCTAACGGGCCACTTTATCCAGGTTTTAATATCACTGAACAGCATAGGCGCACCCACGGAGGGGGCTATGGGGGCTGAAGCCCCCCCTAAAGGTAGAATGTAAGAAGTGAAAAGCTTTAAAAAATGAAAATTGTCGCTAATTAATTATTTTTTCTTTCTTTTTTTAATTGTCTTTTCAATTGTAAAAGTTATTTCTTACCAAAAAAGACATTTATTTAAAAAGTTTTTAAATAAATGCTTACAGTTAGTTTACGAAACACTGTTAATCTCGGTTACAACGTCACTGAAAAGAGCAGATAATTATTTATGACTCCATACCAAGTTACATTGCTTGTGGGCTTGTGTTCTATGGGACAGTCAAGTGGTACCGAATATGTAGACGTTATAAGAGAGTTGTAACTAATCGAGGTCACTATAACCGTGTTCAGCAGTATTTGCATGTCGCCCAGCCCCCCCCCCCTAAACTACAATCCTGGGTGCGCCACTGCTGAACAGTATAGTATATTAGTAAAATCTAATTTTATCACTAATTGCAACAATCCAGCAGACAGTTTTGTTAAACTAAAATGTGGCACAATGGTGAAAGCCAGAAATTATATACAGGGTGTCCAGCCTTAATGTGACCCAATAGTTAATTCCCGAACCATTCGGTTTAGATATGCACTTCCAATTTGAAAAATGTTTTAAAAAAGATAAAGAGTGTTTTTACGTGCTTTTCGAACCAAAAAACCCATTTAGAAAAAAATTACAAAAATTAAATTTTTATACAGTCCCCAGGTCCTTATATTTAGGAAAAGATGCAGTACACAAAAACAAAGTAAACACAAAAAGTTTCATTTTATTACGATAAAAACTGACCAAGTTATGGAACTTTGAAAATTATACATTTCATCCATTTTCTCGGCCAAATTTAAGACGCTAGTAAGGGACCGTCTCCAAAGTGAAATTAATTGGAATTCTGCCAGGAAACATTCGCTCTTGCACGTCACTCTTATGTAAATCGTTTTTAAATTTAAAAGTACACACATTACGTTAATATTACAATAACTGAGTACTTAAGAAAGAAAATTTATTCTGTGTACGTGTAAAACATAGATAAAATAAAATATTTTGGACGAAGAAAACTTTTCAAAAGCAGTTCCAAAAATTTAGACTTATTTACCTGCGGCTTCAGACTGATTTGCTGCGGTACTGATCATGGCAAACGTTAAAAATCTGTTGTGTAGTCGCTTGCAATTGCATACAGTCGTATTCTAATATTACGAATTCTAGTACAGGAGAACGAGATGTATACAAATGAAGAATACTGCGAAATGGTACTGTTGTATGGGCAGTGTAATCGAAATAAGAGAGAGGCGGCAAGACTTTATGCCATTAAATTTCCCAGTCGAAGACATCTATCTTATTGTACAATTGCCCATGGTGTTCAACGCTTGTATAGAACTGGGAGTTGTCGTAGACGTATTCCCTTGTCTCGTGCCACACCTTCAAGCTTGCGGATACCCGCTGACGATGTTCTAGGATATGCCCTGGCTCCAGTGGCGCAGAGAGGGAGGGGGAGCAGGGGAAAAATCCCCTGGGCCTCAGCTTGTGAAGGGGCCCCCCTTTTGCTGTTTATATGATACTTAATTGTGTGTTGTCAATTTTGTAAAATAAAAAAAGTCCAAATTTAGATTATCCGTATGCTTCAAATTAATTTTTGAATGAAATTACAAAAAGCCAGCAAGAGCAGAAACCACTAACTTGACAAAAACGAGAAGTGTTTCTGATTGAGTCTTTTTTTTTGCAAGAAAGGTAGAGATTGACGGTATTAGTCAACGGTTTGCCATGACTAAAAGTAGAAAAGATTTATTTAACAAGAAATTGTTTTTTTTTCCCGAGACACATGTTAAATAGTGGAAGAAAGGGTTTAGCCAGAGGAGAGACTATGGGGATCAACCAACCTCCGAAATTTTGAAATTTCCACTTTTTTGGCGTTCTGAATTTTTTTTTGCTGCCTGCTTGCATGGAAGTATGAATAAAAATATTATTTGTTTCAATACTGAGGAAATATGCCATGCAAAAATGTTAACGTTTCAAATACTGTTTCTCTATGGAGGGGATGAAACCTTCAAAACAAAATGTTGGTATATTTTATAGCATGGATGTTTATTAAAGAATAATACTCTTTTAAATTAATAATTTTAATTCTATTAATTAATTGCCAATTACTATTAATTTAAATGATTAATAATTTTAATAAGGAATAAATGATTGATCTAATATGACATCAAAGAGATTTCTGGATAGCAAAGGGACCCCAAAGATTTTATCCCCGGGGCCCCGAATTGGCTCTCTGCGCCTCTGCCTGGCTCATCCTGAAAGTAGTGTCCAGAATATTAGCAAGGCTTGTTCCTACTCAAAATCGACGGTGTGGAACATACTACATACGTACGGTGCATTTCCTTATCGTCCAGTCCTGGCGCAGGAGCTAATGCCTGGAGACCAGTTGTATACATCTCGTTCTCCCATACTAGAATTCGTAATATTAGAATACGGCTGTATGCAATTGCAAGCGACTACACAACAGATTTTTAACGTTCGCCATGATCAGTATCGCAGCAAATCAGTCTGAAGCCGCAGGCAAATAAGTCTAAGTTTTTGAAACTGCTTTTGAAAAGTTTACTTCGTCCAAAATATTTTATTTTATCTATGTTTTACACGTACACAGAATAAATTTTCTTTCTTAAGTACTCAATTGTTGTAATATTAACGTAATGTATGTACTTTTAAATTTAAAAACGATTTACATAAGAGTGACGTGCAAGAGCGAAAGTTTACTGGCAGAGTTCCAATTAATTTCACTTTGGAGACGGTCCCTTACTAGCTTCTTGAAATTGGCTCAGAAAATGGATGAAATGTATGATTTTCAAAGTTCCATAACTTGGTCAGTTTTTATCGTAATAAAATGAAACTTTTTGTGTTTACTTTGTTTTTGTGTACTGCATCTTTTCCTAAATATAAGTGATAGGACCTGGGGACCGTATAAAAATTTAATTTTTGTAATTTTTTTCTAAATGGGTTTTTTGGTTCGAAAAGCACGTAAAAACATTCTTTACCCTTTTTAAAACATTTTTCAAATTGGAAGTGCATATCTAAACCGAACGGTTCGGGAATTAGCTATTGGGTCACATTAAGGCTGGACACCCTGTATATTGCTCAAGAGAAAAAAAACATATTTTTTAATTTGTGAGATTCTGCTCTGCAAGGGACCTATCTATGATGTGTCATGTACTTCTGATTTATTAGAAATTTGTGTGTCAGAGTCAAAATATGGAATAAAGGCATGGCTTGCCTCAGAAATAGATTGTAAGCTATGGTACATACCATTAAAAAAAACAGACGTTTATTTCCAGTTTTACATTCCTAAACATCTGATGATTGCCAAAATTTGTGATTAATGTTATTTAGAATTTATATGAAAAGGTATGCAGTGATTTTTTCTTTTAATTGAATAACATTTCAAAATTCTTAAGAAGCAAAAAATAGGGAATATTGGAGTAGTAATTAATTTCTGATAATTTAAGCAATCACTAAATCTAATGGTAATAAAAAATTTAATTAGGAATACTCAGGGGAGTAGCCAAGGGGGGGGGGGTTAGGGGGTCATAACCCCCCATGAGGAATTTTTTGCCATACAAAATGTATATTCTTCACTACATTATCACACCCACGTATACATATATATGAGTTGTAGTAGTCGTAACCCTCCCCCATGAAAATTTTCTGGCTACGCCCCTGGGAATACTTATTTGCTTTAATTTTGATACAGTTATTTACTTTAACTATGCTACACTCCTATATCATTGTTGTTATCATTTTAGTTAAACTAGCTGGAATTCTGCAAAATTTTGGATTTATAAATAATAAGTATGTGACTGTACGAAATTAATGTACTAAAAATTTGTTTAAAACTAGCTATTTCTTTTAAATATCTGCCAACTTCTTCAGTAAATATGCATATTTTTTCACTATTAAATGTTTATGTGTCATTCCGAGAAAAATAGTAAAAACTATGTCCAAGAAAATATGATTTTTTATTTAAATAATGGTAAATAATTTTAACGTAACCATACTTGTTTTTTATTCCTTGTTTTATTTTGTTTCGTTGGATATTTTCCTTTAAATTCTAGATAACGTATGATATCCACAATAAGTTTTTAATAGCTAAAGAGAGAAAAACATGTCCCATGCTGAAGTTTATACAATTCAAATATATTAAGCTGGTTAAGCGGAATAATTAACTGTCTGCAGAGGCGTAGCCAAGGGTGGGGAGTTAGGGGGGTCATAACCCCCCCCATGAGAATTTTTTTTGCCATACAAAATGTATATTCTTCACTGCATTATCACACACACGTATACATATATATGAGTTGTAGTAGTCGTAACCCCCCCCCCAATGAAAAATTTCTGGCTACGCCCCTGACTGTATGTAAACACAAGTTCTGAAAAAGACTGACAGTAAAATTAACTCTTTTCTTATTGTCAGTGTCCCAGATTTTATTCAACTCTGTAAGGTCCACTCTGTTACAGCATTTTTTTTTCAAAAGAATTAATATTATATAAAAAAAATTGTAACATCACTGAACTGCCTGAAGTGTTTACTGTTCACCTGCAGTCAGCCATATTCGATAAAATTTCCAAGAAGTTAGGTTTCATTCCATGTCTATTATTACTTCAATGCATTAAGTAAATGTCCACTATATTACATTAAAATTTTTATTTCATAAAAATTTGTAAAATAATATGTTTCTGGGAATCAATATATAATTCATGAAGTTTATTTATGTAAAGTTTATTCTTATTATCGCTTAAAACTTACAATCTCTAGCCCTGCTTTTATAATTATTTGTTCACTCTGTTAAGCAAAGAATGTAACAGTGTGGACAATTAGTGCAACAGAATAGACAATTTGGCAGAAGCAGGTAATATAGTCAACTGCAAACAATATGTATAGCATTGTATTTTTTGAAAATGATAAATGCATCGAATATTTTACTGGAACTGCATTTTTTGCTTTATTTATGAGAAAACAGGAAGAAAACCCAATAATTGTGTAAAATGATGCATCTTTTGTAAAATAAATAACACCACCAAGCAGTTGAAGTTTGTAATTTTTTGAAATACTTAAATTTACGAATCACGGAAAAAGCGCACAATATTGAATGCTTCTGTATTTTGAGAAGGGAAGCGGGGCGGGGGGGGGGGTGAATTAAAAAAATGTGAGAAACAAGTAGGCGTCCAAAAGGGCGTAAACATAGGAACATTAGTGTATTTTGTATTTATTTCTATTGAAAACTGCCATTCAGACAACTTTTCCAAGAACTGTGCCTGATTTGTAAGTACAGTATACAGCGTAGCCCATGCCGTCCGAAACGCCTCATTGCCCTTTACCGTTTTATGATTTTTTTTTTTAATATTGTGAATTTTTTCTATCAGTTTTATCTAAATTTATTGTCGTAGCAATAAATAATCTACCTTATTTAAAGGATACTAAAATCTTTTTGGAAAACTCTCCCGATAAAATTAAGCAACTGCCTTATCCCTACAATGCAACGCAAAAAAAGGTCTTAACATTTAGTTATATACCATCTTCACATTCATTACAAAAGAAATTTTTGTCCATTATTCAATAACGTTACTATACTAGTGGATGCTTTTACCAGAAGCATTTCCAGTGTGATGTTTTTCTCACTCAGACTCTACAGAAACTACTTGTTCCAGATTAAAAAATAACTAGAAAATAAACAAAGGAGTAATAATAACAATAATACTAATTTAAGCGCCTTTTTTTTTAAATAAACTGATTGATCAATTTGTTTGTATTCTTAGGACAAAGTCCAGAACTAGTCATTCAATAACATAGTAGTTTCGAAAATTTTAAATACCTATCTCATCTTATACTAATCTCATCTAACAGGCAACCCTAAAAAGAGAATCTAAGATCCCCAGATTTAACATGCACGTTCTCTGTAGTATGTTATCACACTCAGTCTGATTTGTAATCAGCTATGGCTTATTATTACTGGTTTTCTTTTTATAATTGCAAGAGTTTATTCTGATTCATGGTAATTTATCTTTGGTTCATGGTTAACTCCTTGGTTTTAAATAATAATTCTTAGAATGAATGATTTATAAGTACATATATTTACATATAAATATTTTTATTTTTAAAGTATTTAATTTAAATATTACTACTTTTATTTTAGACATGCTTTTTTTTCAGAATTAAATTATGGTATTAATAAGTCAATTTAAAAAAAACTTACTTAAAAAGAACTTTTTAAATCAGATGTTAGCATAAGTGTAATGCTTTCAAACAAATTTTCATTTCTAAATGCGAAAAAAACCCGTTTGAAAGGAAACTGGCTAAAGATTCTTTGAAACTTATTTCTTAAAATGTAAAATATCGGCTATATATAACTGTAATTAAATTTAATTTTGAACTAGTTTTGGAATAGTTTTAATAATTATATTTTTACCATTATTAGTATTGCAAAGCTTATTACCCCTAACCAACTGTGATTAAATATATCTGCAAGCCTTTTTATGAGAAAAACTGAAACTTTCTAAATCACTTCATTAATGTATAGAGGCATATTTTAGTTATTGGGAATTTTTGTAAGAGGGCTTTATAAAAATTAAAAGTTTGTGTTTGTTTACATTTAATCTCCTGAAAGTTTTAATTCGGTACATTAAAATAACTTTTTAATTTATTCTATATGTATAAGGTCAATATATAAAGAAGAAAATCCTAGGTCAGTGTTTTTTAAGCACCCTCTATAATAGGCATTGGAAGTGATTGTGATTTTTATTTAATATTAAAAATATTAAAATTTTTACTTCCAGTGTAAATTATCATGAAAGTTACTTTTGTTTTGTGGTTAAGGCAGATCTACACGAAGGCTGTCTGCTTAATTAAGGTATGTCTTGGGCGGAGGACGTTTTGAGGAGTTCTGACGCGCCTAGAGAAAATAGCCGCGCGGTAGGCAGGAACCCTCGAGCTACACACTTCAGCCGTTTACCAAATTGTCATGAAATTAGTAAAAAGTATTTATACTACAATGCAAAAGGTCAAAATATTAAGCTTTATAAGTTAAATTTATATCTTCTAAAACTCTTTCTCTACTTAACAAAACTTATTAAACTTTTAAGATAAATTTAAAAAAATAAAACTTGCTAAAATAAGCAAGAATGACGATATATAGAAAATTAGATGGATAAATTATCGAATACTGAACTTCATATATGAAAAAAATACAGCAAGAAGAAAAAAATATCTGTTAAAACAGTTATTATATAACTTGATGTAAAACTGTGAGAACAGCTCAATTAAGGAAAGGGAAAATGTTATTCACTTGTGTTCACCAAATAAAACTTTTTTGCATAAAATATCTTGTATTGCATTGAAAAATAAAACATAAATAAATAAATATTTTAAAGAAACCCTAATATTTAGAAATAATTTAAAGCCAGTACAACAGATTTGGAATGAGAAAAATTGTTTAAACAAAGCGCTTAGAAAATAACTGTTTAAATCAAGCAACCCTGACAGTGAACTTTTAAAAAAATATTTTGTCAAGACACAGACTGGAGTTCCTTTTCGCATTTTAAATGGAACAGTTAAAATGAGGTGCAGATGAAAAAGACTGCACCACCAAAATGCTCAATAAACTTATAACATTGGATGCCGCTCAGACATACACATGGAATGGGCGAAATGGAAAGCAGGATTTCAAAAGCCTAATTCTGCCACAAGTTTTACTAAGTAAGTATGGCAATTTAAAATCACGTATAGTTGCCATTTCTCAAAGTTTAATCAATCCAAAGTTTTTGTGTAATGACAGTGGTGCATAGATAGAAGCAGTAGCGGATTCAGGGGAGGGGCTTGGGAGCTTCACCCCCCCCCCCCAAAAGAGATAGCTAGAGGGTAACATTCTGCTTCATTATGCACTTTGAATATGTAAAGTGATCTTTTTTAATCACTTAGCCCCTTCCAAAAATTTTTACATTTGTTTAGACTAAAATTTTGCTTTATTGTATATTTTCTTTGGGTGAAATAAGCTTTTATCAAAATTTAGCCCCTCTTAAAAGAGAATTTCTGGATCCGCCACTGGATAGAAGACAGCAGTCATTGATATTGCATGAAAAATATTTATTAGTTTTTGTAACTTAATTAAGTTTAACAGTTTTGGGCTTTTATTCTGTGTGTTCGACTTCATGAGTGTTCTTTATATGTCTTGAGTAATTTTCTACTTATAATTTCAGAAAGCCTCAGAATTAAATATCCGGACGTGGAAGAGGATAAAGCAAATCACTATATGCAAAGCTATCTCAAATATGCAAAGGAAAGACATGAGTATGTTTTTTTTCATTTGTTTATTATTTATTTATTTATTTTTAATTAGGATGATAAAGTATTTTTATTTTTGCGTGACTTACACATGGAAAAAATTATTTTGGTAGAGATTAATTAAGACATCAAGGAGGGTTGATGATCATGACATCGAAAGTTGGATATGAATCTACCAACAGGCTCTGTGTAATATACCATGAGTTACCATTTTTCAAAAATATTTATTTTAACAAATCAATTTTTGTAAGCCAGACATTTTTACAATTTGAATTTCATTTTCCTCGAAGTAAATTCTGCTAGTCAGAATTGAGCTATAAATTATCTGGTATTGTCCATTAAATTTAAGCTGTCTAAGATTGGCTTAGAAACAAAACAAACAAAAGAATTACTTACTGAAAACATAACATGCCATATTTTTTTGTTTAAACCATAAACACCGACAATAAAGTCTAAATTCTAGATTTCACTCTTCATTTTACTATTTTGCTAGTTCATCTGATGATAGCAGAGTACTGTCTAGCACTGACTCATTTGTAATGAACAGAGCAGGCTACATTTTAAAACAATAAAATTAATCTGTCATACTTAAAAAAACAAGTTATGTATTCTAAATCTGATAATCTTATAGATTTTATGTATGCACTGGAATGTGTTTTTAATCATCATTGTAAAACCTTCCAGTCATGTTGATAGACTTAATTCAAGACTGATCCAAAGCTTGGCCTGTCAGTAGCTTTAGTAATTTGGGTGTTAATTCAAAATAATAATAATAATAATAATAATAATAATAATAATAATAATGCACATTAACAATTTTATAAAAAAGAGGCTTAGAATGAAGATTAATATCAACATTTATTTTAAAAAAATTCCATGCAACATTAGAAATTGAAAAGTGCAACAAAAACGGGTTGCTACAAATTATGTCACTAAAAAAAGCGGCGTGAACAAAATAGCAATCTAGTGCTAAAAATCCAAAGGTCCTCCTAAAAATCCAAAGGATATCTAACAAAAGATAATATTTGTATATTTTTTATCTTAGAGCAATAATTGCAAACATGTTTCACACATTGTTAAAACAATTTAAATATATTGAAAAAATAATTTATAAAAACTATCTTTTTCAGTATATATTAATAATTTTGTATAAAATATGTAATTTAAACGTTAAAATATTCATTTTATTTATACAATACTAGTAGAAATAAAAAAAAATTAACCACCACACATTTATCAATATAACTAATTTTAGAATATTTTTACGGAAAACATACTATTTAAAAAAGTTTAAAAATAATATATCTCCTAATACAGTCATGGTTGAAGAGTATCCCGCCCCCCCCCCCAAACATCTCTTTAGTGTCTTTTTTCTGTTCTACTTTAAGTCATATTTAGTTTTATTTTAAGTTAAAATAGTTTGAGATTTTTAAGTATAAAGAAAGTTACACTTTTAAGTAATCCTAATGAAGTTAGTGTTTTTCCTTGTAATTTTATACAGGTATGAAACAGAAATTTGGGTACACATTAAAATTCGTTAATTAAACGTAGTAAAATCTTGGTCATTGACCTTAAGATGAAGTTAAGTTTTTTATTTCAGTTCTTGAAGCAGATGTTTCTTGGCAGAACGGCAGAATTGAATATATTTATTAAATAATCTAATAATTTTCTTCTCTTGCAGGAAATCAAACATGATGTAGGAAATTCGTAAATTTGCCATATTTTTCTTTGTTTTGTTGTTGTGTTTGCTTTGTTATGTAAATTTGTTGAAGAATAAAATGTTTTTACATTACCTGATTGTACTTTCTGCATTCATAAATTTGTGTTTTTTTTTATCGGGGGCAGAGAAATAATACGTAAACTTTAATAATTAACATTTATATGAAAGCAAATTTAAGTAATGTAGTAACAAAGAATCCATGCACAACAAAAGAAACTAAAAAAGACAGAATTTGTTCGCTCAATTATTTTAATAATTGAATTAATTTGTTTTCTGCCAGGTTTACGATGATCTGTGTTAACATGTTTGCCATTTGTACAAATCTGAGAATGAAATTATTCTAATTGTCATTTCAGTCACGTTCCTATATTCATAAGTTGTGGCAGTACTGAATTCACATTTTATAAAAAAGAGATTGTCTGGGTATTTATTATGTATAATGTATATATAAAACATTAAATTGCAGGATAGAGGTTATTCGGTGATTTCAAACCTGTAAAAATTGGTAGCAGACAGTAAGATTGGGAAAATAATAAAAATGATCATTTTGGAATGTATAAGAGAATAATTTTAAATATACATAGCACTTGAAACAATTGAAAATACATTGAATTTATATTTATAAATATTTGTAGAGTCTGCGAGTTTCATTAAGGAGTTCAAATAAAGAATGTTTAATGATTTTATGTGTGTTTTAAAAATCCAATACACAAATAAATAAGAATATTTTTCTTTAAAAATACTTCTCTAATGGTTTAAAACAGTGCTTTTGAGCCTTTCTCAAAGCAGCCCAATATAAAAAATTCCATTGATTTCATGTAATAACTATTTTAAAATATAATATTTAGTGATATGTTATCCAAACAAAGATGAAATTACAAAACTGCCAATATTATGACAAAATTAAAAATAACTGTTAAAACCAATGGTGTAGTCCCAAGAAAAAGTTATTAAAAGAGGACGTTTATTTTTGAGATGCTTAATTTTGTGCAGTTAGTTTATGGTAATTTCTATTAAAAAATAAATAAATCTTAACTAAATCATTAATTTTAATTATTTATTATCAAAATTTTTATTTATTTTATATTTTAATACCAGTATTTTGAGTGTTTTTTCTATACACTACTGCTTAAAAACCATTAAGAAAATTACACCTTAGCAGAGATTGGAGAGTGAACAGATTATTCAACTAGTTGCCTTGGGCAGGTTTGGGATTTTGTTGCTGAAGGGCGAACGCAAGGAGTCAAACCTGTGCCTCTATTCCCCTCTGGCTGTGTTTACCTAAGAGGCAGTTTTATAGGATTTTTTTTAAAAACCGAAATATAACATTTTTTAGTAGCTTCTTTGATTATTACTGTATTCAGATTTATTATTTGTTACTCGTTTTATTAAATATCAATTATACTACAAATTCATTTTGTTCATGCCAAAAATTATCATTTATTATTTTACACATTTTCGTTTAAAACACTTTATTTTATTTACATTTTTTCAGAAATAGAAACTTGTTTAGATATATACTTATAATGTCCTATTCTGATTTTAAAAAAATTAAGAATAATAACAAATAATGCCGTTAGGATGACTGCACAATGAACTTTCCATTAAAGTCACGGTGCTGTTTGGGTGACGGTACCGTAACGTCGCATTGAAGACACATGGTCACCCCTAAGTCATATTTTGAATTCACGGTGACGTTACGATGTGACGTTGCCGCGGAAGGACATTTGACAGTCGCCTTGACTCATTCGCGACATCACGATAACTTCACATTTAGTTCACAGTGCTATTAAAGTAAAGTCACTACGACGTCACAATGAAGTTCCAATTCTACAAATAAGTCCCGATTTGACTTCACGGTGACGTCCCCTTGAAACGTTGCCGCGGAAGGACATTAGACAGTCAAGGTGACGTCACCGTGAAGTCAAAGTGGGACTTATTTGTGACATTGTGACTTCAATGCGAAGTCCTGGTGACTTCACATTTAGGGCACGGTGCTATTGAATTCCCGTCGCTGTGACGTCGCATTGAAGTCACAATGTCACAAATCAGTCCCGATTTGACTTCACGGTGACGTCCCCTTGAGACGTTGCCGCGGAAGGACATTAGACAGTCAAGGGGACGTCACCGTGAAGTCAAAGTGGGACTTATTTGTGACATTGTGCCTTCAATGCGAAGTCCTGGTGACTTCACATTTAGGGCACGGTGCTATTGAATTCCCGTCGCTGTGACGTCGCATTGAAGTCACAATGTCACAAAGAAGTCCCGATTTGACTTCACGGTGACGTCCCCTTGAGACGTTGCCGCGGAAGGACATTAGACAGTCAAGGTGACGTCACCGCGAAGTCAAAGTGGGACTTATTTGTGACATTGTGACTTCAATGCGAAGTCCTGGTGACTTCACATTTAGGGCACGGTGCTATTGAATTCCCGTCGCTGTGACGTCGCATTGAAGTCACAATGTCGCAAATAAGTCCCGATTTGACGTCGCGGTGACGTCCCATTGAGACGTTGCCGCGGAAGGACATTAGACAGTCAAGGTGACTCAATTGTGACTCATTCGCGATGTCGCGTGACGGAAATGCGATGTCACTGTGACTTCTCATTTTGGTCACGGTGCTATTAGGGTTATTTCATATAGTTTTTATTTTGGCGTAAAATGAACGTAATTCAAACTCATGTTTGTAAATTTCACGCGATTCTAGATACTTGGAAACGCTTTGTTGCAAAGGAATGAATGATTTTATGCCAAATCTGGCAACCATTATGTTTATTTTTTCAGTTTTTTTATTAATATCTTCTAAAATAATTCGATTTTGGAAATTTAAGTCAGCTTAGCAAGTTCCTCGGAATTTTTCGAATCTGTGGGCACCTAGTCGAAACTCAAATCCCCACGGTTTAGGAGGAGATAGGCAACCAAGCTTTGACAGCGCCAGCGGCCTTTACTTTTTTTAGAATAGAGAGATTCTTTAATTGTTTTCTTATGCCGTTGTTCCGTCTGGAGGTTGGGTTTGAATGGGGGGAATGTCCATAGTCTAGTATTATACTTTAACTGATGTTTTCCTCTGTTTTTTGGGTTCGAATGCAGGTAGTGTAATTTTTTTTGTGTTTTTCTTTATCACAGTGTTCTTAAACATTGATTTCGTCTGCTGGTTGGTTTCGGATTATTATTCTGTATCCGGGTTTTTAAACTACAGGTTCTGTCTATTGTTTGGGATTGATTGCAGCCAATGTACGTTTCTTTGTGGTGTTCCATCCCCGTGTTAAACCGTTTCTTTTTCTTGAGGTTGGGTTAAAGTCCACGGAGTGTCCATTTGTTATTCTTTTATTTTGTTCTTAAACCGTATGCAGGCAGTGTTTGTTTCTTTGTGCTGTTACATACCCGTGTTCTTAAACCGTTGTTCCGTCTGGATATCGGTTTAGCATCCAGGAAGTATCCGTGTTGAACTATCATTCTTTCACTGTGTTTTCTTAAAACATTTCTCCGTAGGGTTTGAATCGAGAGAATGTCTATGGTATGATATTTTTCTTTAACTGTGTTCCTAAACTGGTGTTTTCTTGTGTTGGTTGGTATCGAATGCACGTAGTGTCTATTACAGCGTTTTTATATGGCAGTGTTCTTAAACCTTTGTTTTCCTCAGCTAGTTTTGTTCGAAGTATTTTCTATTCCCGTACTCTTAAAACGAAGTCTTCGTCTGCTAGTTTGGCTCGATTGCAGGTTCCATTTCTTCATGTTTTTCTATCACCGTGTTCTTAAACCGTAGTTTTAGCCTGCTGGTTGGGTTCAATCGCAGGCAGCTTCGCTTTTCCAAAACCATGTGAGCGTTACTTCCGTCAGAAAAAAAAATCTAAAAAAGTAATGATGAGTAATGAAAAGTAATGAGTTACTCCCTAGTCGCGCCTAAAGAAGTTTTACTTCAAAAACATTGAATGAATTCCTTACAATATACTACTAATGATTTCACCAGAAAAATTATTACTCTCTGTCTTTCACGCGTATTATATTTAATGAAATATCCGTTAGGCACTGTATATTTTTATCTCAAGCTTTGAACTTGATTAATTTTCGCACTAAAAGCCGTGAAATAAACGTCCCAGAACCGGTTTGTGTTTTCGAATAACTTACTGATGCATTATTGCGTAATTTAAATTAAAAAAGTCTTTAAAGCTATTTAACTTATGTAGAATGTGCAAATTTTAAGAATTCATGCTTTTTTAAATCCTCATTTTAACTAAACAGTTTATCATTGAACCAGGCATCTGAAGTCCCAGTTGTAATCCAGACACATATTTTCCAGCCTCTGAGTACCATATTGATTGATTTTATCAATTATTGCTGAATCTTTGTTAAAATATCAGAATTATTTCATAACTTATGAACCTTATAGGGGCTGTTTCACCATGCGATATCATATTAAGTTTTTTCCTTTCTTTCCAATGACGGGATCATCTGCCAACTGTACCGCTCCAAGAGCGCAGGATATGTTGGCTATTTGATTAAGGGAGCACCTAGAGTTGCATCAAGATGACAGGCCTAGCACCTGGATTGAAAACCCCCAGAGGTATCGCTCGACTGTGTAGGCCATTAGAGCCGCGACATATTTTAAAAACACCAGCTAACTTCAGCTTATTTGGTTCCTCAGGAGTCAGTAAAGAGAGGTTGTCATTCGCTTTAGCACTGACTGAGGTCTGTACTGCTTCACTTTCGGTGCTCTCATGGGAACCGAATTCGGCTGATTCCTACTTTAACGGCCCCACTCTCGCAAACCTAAAATATCGCCCTACGTTGACGAGCTACAGAGTCATGACGCATGCGCACAAAGAAACTAGATGAAAACCAACGTAACAAATTAGCGATAAATGCACTAGTTAGGGAATTTGAGGACACTTAATTATTAAAACTACATTAATTGGCATCCCCACCCCCAAACATAAATGAATAAAAAAGTAATGATGTACTTAATATTGTTCCACG
Organism: Cheiracanthium punctorium; assembly: GCA_038373885.1. NCBI lineage: Eukaryota > Metazoa > Arthropoda > Arachnida > Araneae > Cheiracanthiidae > Cheiracanthium > Cheiracanthium punctorium. The sequence continues at coordinate 45,451 of JAWZYV010017758.1, forward strand.
CCGCCATCTTAATTCTAGGTTCGGTTGCTACATAAATACAAAAAATCGACATAGTAACTGCATATGAATAGTTATCGCCACCTTGGTGAGTGTGGGAGCGTTAAAATAGAAATCAACCACGAATTCAACCGAAAGGCCACTGCCGGAGGGATATTAAAAATAAAGTATCAAAAATTTATCTATCCAGACAACACAAGCAGTGTAAATTAGATCATTTTACTTACTTGTTAAGATGAAGTGATTAAATAGATTGCAAAAAGCAGGCTGTTATTTACTTTAACATTTTATGATCCGTTGGAACTTTAAAATCCCATCGATAAAATTGATTAATACGAGATAAATCTGCAATAAATGCCCAGCGAGTCCTTTAATTTCCTGAAGTTTAATATTTGATTTAATATGAGACGTTAATAATATTTAGAAACTTTACTTAATGCGAGATTTGTCTAATATTACATAAAGTTTAAACTTATATTTATAAAATAAAATAATTCAGGACATAAAGAGCTAATAGTAGCCCTTGTGGTCTCTTTATTTACTCTTTTAATTCCTAATCTTTCAGAGTTACTCTAAAAAGCAAAAGAATTTCGTTAAAACTGTTAGAAAAAACAATATTCGTTAAAATAAACATTGTTATAATTTTTGGGACACATCAAACTGCTAGTTTTACTTATTTTTTGAAAATTTATTTGGAAAAAAATTTGTAGTGGATTTCCGCGTATGATGCTTTAATGCACGCGAATGAGTGCAATGGGCAATTTATCATTTTAACCTGTTTTTTTTTTTCTATTTTTGTAAAAGAGCAAACTGCTGAAATTCAGATTGAATAGATGACATAACACAAAGAAGCCATTTTCTCCCCCTGCGCGTGTTCATTTGCTCTCTTTTTTATCTAATTGTATTTGTGATTGTAAAAACAGATTTTTATAAACGCACTAGCCGCCTACGGCGAATAGTTGGTTCGCCAGGTTAATAAATCTTGTTCGGAGAGAATCCTATTTCTCACCGGCTTCCTTTGTCCTGAAATCTCTCAGCTTCTGAATGGAATGCAAAATTAAGATGGCTACTAACAGGAGCGGTCCTAAGGTAAGTGGTGCCCCCTGCTAACGTCAAAAATACGCCCCCTTTCATGCTAGTTTTTTGAGTTCGAAATGATGTCCCTTC